>OX030949.1:48022967-48080467 GCA_943735915.1 Pherbina coryleti | reverse complement strand
CTTAACTTTATTTTCTGCGAGTGTAACTGAGCTTCGATTTGTTTTATGCACTAATCCATTTTTGTTTTGCAGCTTCGAAAATCTTCTTCAACATTGCCAATTTAATGTTTTTAGTTGAGTATTTGAGTGTGTCTGTGTGTGTGTGTGCATGTGTGAGTAAGTGTAAAATTTTAACAATTGCCTGGTGTTGAAATCAGAATTAATTGGTATCTTTCAAAGTGAGAACTTTCAGCGATTGAAGTTCTTTTTTTTAAATTTATTTTAAGTGTTGATAAAACATGAAAGTGGAAGCAAAACAATAAAATTTTTACAATTAAATTGACTAAAAAAAAATAAAAAAAAAAATAAAAAATAAAAAAAAGCAAACGCAGTGCGTTATATGTAGACTTCACTGAGTAACTGTGTTTAATTTAAACAGACTAAAAGCTCATAAACTGCATTATTTTTATTCGCCTAACTTTTGGTTGTGTGGCGTCCGTGGCGTAGTTGGTTAAAGTACGTGGCCTCTATGTCAACAAACCTTGGAGACCCGGGTTCGAATCCCAGCAGCGACAGAAAATTATTTGAATTAAAATGATTTTTCTGTACGGCCGCCACCTCTCTGTAGACAATGACAAACCTCAGAGAGTAATCAAAATGCCATGTAAAGCTTCTTGAGAGTAAGAACATTCCGTTCATCGCCGTTCGGAGTCGGCGTTAAGCCTGTAGGTCCAGTCAAATCAAATTTCTCGGTCAATTGTGTACAAACTTAATAACACGCACAACACAATTGATCATAAGAAGCTAGGTCATAGTCCTTTCAAGGGCTGCAATGGCCAGTTATTTATTTTTTTTTTAACTTTTGGTTAAGTCAACAACGCTTTTCTTAACTCAGCGTAATCAAAGGTTGGCTTAAGTCATCAGAAACAATCAAATAGACAATAAGCAATAAGAAATTGTTAATTTCAGTTTGTTTACCATTTGGCGTGAGTTTTGTTACAAAATTAGATTATTTGCTTAAGTCCCTGTCAAGCGCACATACTCCCTCACACTCACAGTCTCACATAATAAGTGCATACAATTACATTACATACAAGCACTCTCACTCAGCCCAACATGGCAAACATTTATAATTTAATTCAGTTGGTACAAAACAAAAATTTCAATTTCAGAAGAAACATTCTTACACATGCGTTAATAAAATAATAATTATTAGGTTTGTACGTTTGTAATGGCACACAAACCCACATTCGTGTCTGTGTGTGTATTTTTGTTTGTTGTGTGCTCACATTTACCTAATTAAAGCAAGCTATGAAAAGCGCGACAAAAACGCTCACACCCAAAAAAAAAAAAAAACAAACCCTTTACTACGCTGTTGCCAACATTTGCATAGAAATTGAAATAAATAAACAAAACAACAACAAAAATTTCACACTCACACTAGCGGCATCATACTCTCATACACAAAAACAAACACACTCACACACATGCACAATCTACGCATTTGCATTTATTCTTCTTTAAAATCAGCGCTAAAGTTTGTTTCTTTCGTTTGTTTAAGTTTTGTTTTTTATTGTTTACTGTTGTTGCAAATTTTGTTTTTTTTTTGTTTTTTTTTATTTTTTTTTTTTGTGAACATGTGGAATATAAGACTACTTGAGCACTTTATGAACAAAATCTTAGTAACTTTGAGTGGATTTAAAAATGATAGACGTCAACTTGTTTTTGAATATTTTTAAATTAAGAATAAATATGAAATTCACTCTAAAAGATTAATATTCCAGTTGAGCCGTTTGTAAGGGCCCTACTAAACGATGTTTCTTTCTACGTTATATAATAGAATAGGATATAATAATGTAAAGCAGTGGGGCCCAAGAAATTTTAAGAGCGGGCCGATTTAAAAAAAAAAACAAAAAAACAAACACAAAATGTTGCTTATCATTGCGTTTGGCAAAAAAATCAAACAAAAAAAAAAAAAACAATTACAATGCAATAAAATCACATGTCATGAAAAATAGCTCGACACACAAGTAACGGGACAATCTGCTTCAGCATCGACATCATCGAGTGTGCGTTTTTTTAATTTGCCTTTGCATGCATTTGTTTTTATAAAGTCCGCTGGAAAATGTGCTGAACATTGAACGAGTGCGGTTTGTGTTGTTGTTTTTTGCAGTCGTTCTTTGATTTGGGCTCATCGCAAAGACAAAATTAAGATTGAATAAAATTTGTATGAAGGGTCACGCGGGCCATATGGGCCTCTACGTGGGCATGTTTGATGTAAAGGGTGTTGTTTTAGAGATTACTTTTTTCGATATAGATATAACTATCGATGTTGAGATCAGTTTTGTCTTTTATGATGAATGACCATCGTTTGCACCGTATGTGTGGTCAATGAGCAGAAAATTCACTGAAGGCAACCGCACTGTTTTATACCAATATTCTGTTCAAGGATGAGGCTTGGCTCATTTTTGGCTCAATAGGCATATCAATAAGTAAAATTGCTGCGTTTGGAATGCAGAAGAAAATCTACAAGAGATTCTCGAAAAAAAATTCTAAAAAAGAGTTCGCTGTGTCGCACAGTGTAACGAGTGCGGACAAAAAAAGCTTACGAAAAAAAAAACATAAATTTGTAACTCTAAACATGCAGAATAATAGTTTAGAGTATTAATATTCTTCATGTAAAAGGACTTTGCGATATCTTTTCAATAACGGACATGCCACTCTTTAAATTTGACTTGAAAAGATGATGAAATTCTTCTTTTTACAATTTGACACAATATACAGTGTATATGTATATCTTAATAAGGCGTAAATTTGAGTATGAAAATTATGCAAAAAAAATAATTTATGTATATTTTATGTGTTTTAGCAAAAAGTTTTTAATTAAAAGCAAACTTAAAAAAATTTTTTATATAACTAAGGACTAGAACCTGTCTTAAAGGTTAGAATTTTAAAAAACCAAAATTTTGAAAAGCAATAACAAAAAACAAAAGCATTTTTGTTTTTTTTTTTTTTAGTTCAACATGTTCCCAAAATTTGGTTTGCCGAAACTCAATAATAAGGACTTTATGCTCACTTTTCAGGAGCATGTTTTAGCGAAAATGAGCAATTTTGCATTAAAAAATAACAAATTTTTCACAAATTTCAAAACACAATAAAATAAAAAAAAGCATTTTATATTTTTTTTTAATTTTAATATATGTAATATTAACATTTTTTCAATATGTATCCAAAATTTGTTTTGCCGAAATTCAATAATAACGACTTTACGCTCAATTTTGTGGAGCATGTTTTGGCGAAAATGAGCAATTTTATATGAAAAAATAACAAATTTTTCACAAAGTTCAAAACGCAATAAAATAAAAAGCATGTTTGTTTTTTTTTTTTTAAACTTTAATATGTGTAATATCAACACTCCTTAAATATGTTCCCAAAACTTGGTTTGCCGAAACTCAATAATAAAGACTTTACGCCCACTTTTCTGAAGCATATTTTGTCGAAAAAACACAATTTCATAAGAAAAAATTAAAAAAAATTTCTCAAACTTTAAAAAAAAAATTCATTTGTTTGTTAAAACTTTCAAATAATACACTTTATCAACAAAAAAGCCAAAAAAGGAGTAATGGCAAATTGTCTGAATCTTGTTTTCTCTAAAATGGTCTTCACTTTTATACTGGAAAGTAAGTTATATGGTAGGTGGGCGTGCTAGTCGGCCGATTTGGTTAATTTTCACACCAGCTATTTATAACTCTAAACGAACTATGTATTGATCGTTCGTTGATCAATTGACCGAATTTTATTGATATAGGATAATAGTTTGGGGAACTATTTCATATTACCGATTTCGGTTATATGAGAGGTAGGCGTGCCATTCATTCAATTTAAACGAAATTTTGTGAAAATAATTCTTTCATCGTAAAACTCATTTTCATAAAATTTCATGATTCTAGGATAACTCCTTCTATTTCTGTCCACTCGCTATATGGGCTCGTCACACTGTGTATTGTGGACACACCCGTAGGTTTTGACGTGACGATGTTTCTTTATACTCTTACTATACTCCTGTTTATTTATGTCCAAACTCTTGTTTTCATCCATGACCAAATTCTTGACTTAATCAAATATACCAGTCTCTTTAGGTGTGGTGGTGTTGGTGTTATTGTTGATGTCGGTGTTGGTGTTGGTGTTGGTGTTGGTGTTGCTGTTGGTGTTGCTGTTGGTGTTCGTGTTGAAGTTGATGTTGTTATTCATGTTGATGTTGATGTTGATGTTGATGTTGATGTTGATGTTGCTTTTGCTGTTGATGTTGATTTTGATGTTGATGTTGATGTTGATGTTGATGTTGATTTTGATGTGGATGTTGATGTTGATTTTGATGTTGATTTTGATGTTGATGTTGATGTTGATGTTGATGTTGATGTTGATGTTGATTTTTATGTTGTTTTTGATGTTGATATTGATGTTGATGTTGATGTTGATGTTGATGTTGATGTTGATGTTTATGTTGATTTTGATGCTGATGTTGATGTTGATGTTGATGTTGATGTTGATGTTGATGTTGATGTTGATTTTAATGTTGATATTGATGTTGATGTTAATGTTGATGTTGATGTTGATGTTGATGTTGATGTTGATGTTGATGTTGATGTTGATATTGATGTTGGTGTTGGTGTTGATGTTGATGTTGATGTTGATGTTGATGTTGATGTTGATGTTGATGTTGATGTTGATGTTGATGTTGATGTTGATGTTGATGTTGATGTTGATGTTGATATTGATGTTGGTGTTGGTGTTGATGTTGATGTTGATGTTGATGTTGATGTTGATGTTGATGTTGATGTTGATGTTGATGTTGATGTTGATGTTGATGTTGATGTTGATGTTGATGTTGATGTTGATGTTGATGTTGATGTTGATGTTGATGTTGATGTTGATGTTGCTTTTGCTGTTGATGTTGATTTTGATGTTGATGTTGATGTTGATGTTGATGTTGATTTTGATGTTGATGTTGATGTTGATTTTGATGTTGATTTTGATGTTGATGTTGATGTTGATGTTGATGTTGATGTTGATTTTTATGTTGTTTTTGATGTTGATATTGATGTTGATGTTGATGTTGATGTTGATGTTGATGTTTATGTTGATTTTGATGCTGATGTTGATGTTGATGTTGATGTTGATGTTGATGTTGATGTTGATGTTGATTTTGATGTTGATATTGATGTTGATGTTAATGTTGATGTTGATGTTGATGTTGATGTTGATGTTGATGTTGATGTTGATGTTGATATTGATGTTGGTGTTGGTGTTGATGTTGATGTTGATGTTGATGTTGATGTTGATGTTGATGTTGATGTTGATGTTGATGTTGATGTTGATGTTGATGTTGATGTTGATGTTGATGTTGATGTTGATGTTGATGTTGATGTTGATGTTGATGTTGATGTTGATGTTGATGTTGATGTTGATGTTGATGTTGATGTTGATGTTGATGTTGATGTTGATGTTTATGTTGATTTTGATGCTGATGTTGATGTTGATGTTGATGTTGATGTTGATGTTGATGTTGATTTTGATGTTGATATTGATGTTGATGTTAATGTTGATGTTGATGTTGATGTTGATGTTGATGTTGATGTTGATGTTGATGTTGATGTTGATGTTGATATTGATGTTGGTGTTGGTGTTGATGTTGATGTTGATGTTGATGTTGATGTTGATGTTGATGTTGATGTTGATGTTGATGTTGATGTTGATGTTGATGTTGATGTTGATGTTGATGTTGATGTTGATGTTGATGTTGATGTTGATGTTGATGTTGATGTTGATGTTGATGTTGATGTTGATGTTGATGTTGATGTTGCTTTTGCTGTTGATGTTGATTTTGATGTTGATGTTGATGTTGATGTTGATGTTGATTTTGATGTTGATGTTGATGTTGATTTTGATGTTGATTTTGATGTTGATGTTGATGTTGATGTTGATTTTTATGTTGTTTTTGATGTTGATATTGATGTTGATGTTGATGTTGATGTTGATGTTGATGTTTATGTTGATTTTGATGCTGATGTTGATGTTGATGTTGATGTTGATGTTGATGTTGATGTTGATGTTGATTTTGATGTTGATATTGATGTTAATGTTGATGTTGATGTTGATGTTGATGTTGATGTTGATGTTGATGTTGATATTGATGTTGGTGTTGGTGTTGATGTTGATGTTGATGTTGATGTTGATGTTGATGTTGATGTTGATGTTGATGTTGATGTTGATGTTGATGTTGATGTTGATGTTGATGTTGATGTTGATGTTGATGTTGATGTTGATGTTGATGTTGATGTTGATGTTGATGTTGATGTTGATGTTGATGTTGATGTTGATGTTGATGTTGATGTTGATGTTGATGTTGATGTTGATGTTGATGTTGATGTTGATGTTGATGTTGATGTTGATGTTGATGTTGATGTTGATGTTGATGTTGATGTTGATGTTGATGTTGATGTTGATGTTGATGTGTATGTTGATGTTGATGTTGATGTTGATGTTGATGTTGATGTGTATGTTGATGTTGATGTTGATGTTGATGTTGATGTTGCTGTTGATGTTGATGTTGATGTTGATGTTGATGTTGATGTTGAGGTTGATGTTGATGTGGATGTTGATGTTGATGTTGATGTTGATGTTGATGTTGATGTTGATGTTGATGTTGATGTTGATGTTGATGTTGATGTTGATGTTGATGTTGATGTTAATGATGTTGATGTTAATGATGTTGATGTTGATGTTGATATTGATGTTGATGTTGATGTTGATGTTGATGTTGATGTTGATGTTAATGTAAATGTTGATGTCGATGTTGATGTTGATGTTGATGTTGATGTTGATGTTGATGTTGATGTTGATGTTGATGTTGATGTGGATGTTGATGTTGATGTTGATGTTGATGTTGATGTTGATTTTGATGTTGATGTTGATGTTGATGTTGATGTTGATGTTGATGTTGATGTTGATGTTGATGTTAATGTTGATGTTGATGTTGATGTTGATGTTGATGTTGATGTTGATGTTGATGTTGAGGTTGATGTTGATGTTGATGTGTATGTTTGATGTTGATGTTGATGTTGATGTTGATGTTGATGCTGATGTTGATGTGTATGTTGATGTTGATGTTGATGTTGATGTTGATGTTGATGTTGATGTTGATGTTTATGTTGATGTTGATGTTGATGTTGATGTTGATGTTGATGTTGATGTTGATGTTGATGTTGATGTTAATGTTGATGTTGATGTTGATGTTGATGTTGATGTTGATGTTGATGTTGATGTTGATGTTGATGTTGATGTTGATGTTGATGTTGATGTTGATGTTGATGTTGATGTTGATGTTGATGTTGATGTTGATGTTGATGTTGATGTTGATGTTGATGTTGATGTTGATGTTAATGATGTTGATGTTAATGATGTTGATGTTGATGTTGATGTTGATGTTGATGTTGATGTTGATGTTGATGTTAATGTTAATGTTGATCTTGATGTTGATGTTGATGTTGATTTTGATGTTGATGTTGATGTTGATGTTGATGTTAATGTTGATGTTGATGTTGATGTTGATGTTGATGTTGATGTTGATGTTGATGTTGATGTTGATGTTGATGTTGATGTTGATGTTAATGTTAATGTTGATCTTGATGTTGATGTTGATGTTGATGTTGATGTTGATGTTGATGTTTATGTTGATGTTGATGTTGATGTTGATGTTGATGTTGATGTTGGTGTTGATGTTGATGTTGATGTTGATGTTGATGTTGATGTTGATGTTGATGTTGATGTTGATGTTGATGTTGATGTTGATGTTGATGTTGATGTTGATGTTGATGTTGATGTTGATGTTGATGTTGATGTTGATGTTGATGTTGATGTTGATGTTGATGTTGATGTTGATGTTGATGTTGATGTTGATGTTGATGTTGATGTTGATGTTGATGTTGATGTTGATGTTGATGTTGATGTTGATGTTGATGTTGATGTTGATGTTGATGTTGATGTTGATGTTGATGTTGATGTTGATGTTGATGTTGATGTTGATGTTGATGTTGATGTTGATGTTGATGTTGATGTTGATGTTGATGTTGATGTTGATGTTGATGTTGATGTTGATGTTGATGTTGATGTTGATGTTGATGTTGATGTTGATGTTGATGTTGATGTTGATGTTGATGTTGATGTTGATGTTGATGTTGATGTTGATGTTGATGTTGATGTTGATGTTGATGTTGATGTTGATGTTGATGTTGATGTTGATGTTGATGTTGATGTTGATGTTGATGTTGATGTTGATTTTGATGTTGATGTTGATGTTGATGTTAATGATGTTGATGTTAATGATGTTAATGTTAATGACGTTGATGTTTATGATGTTGATGTTTATGATGTTGATGTTAATGATGTTGAAGGTAATGATGTTGATGTTAATGATGTTGATGATGATGATCCTGATGGTATATTTGTTGTTGTCTTTGATGTTCCTTTTTCTTTTTTTTTTGTTATCCGCTTCTCCATTGGTTGTACTTTTCCTTTGCCTGAGCTGTATGCAATTAATCCAGCAAAAGTGATGCATATGCGTCACATTAGGCGGTTCCCTGAGGGGTCTCATGACGCCGTCAAATTTTTTTTTTTTATTTTTATCATGTACCCGAAGACCTCACCTTCATGGTTGTTTTCATGGTTTTTTTCATTTTTGACCGAATAAATAAAAGTAAAATTTCAACTGTTGTTTTTAACCAAAAAAATAAAAGTCAAACTTTAACTTTTATTTTTACCCAAAAAAAAAAAAATCAGTCAAAAAATACAATTATTTATTGACTTTTTTGAATAAAGTCATAACAGTTACGGTACCTGACGAAAAATGTAATTTTAAGACAGCAAAAAATGGTACCTTGAACTCATCTAAAATGACTCAGTTGAGAAAGAGAGCATTAGATAATTGGACTGCGGAACCTGTAATCTTGGTTCTACCATTCTTGGGTCTGTAGCAAGAATGATAGAAACAAGATTACGTAGATATTGTCAAAATAATTAAAATTTTATAAAATATTTCAAACAGTTGTAAGCTATGTCAAACATTTCAAAATATTAAAAAAAGTGGAAAATTCTTCGTAACAGACTGCTTCAAAAATATTATGGGAATATGTATTAAAATATTGACGCAATTTTCACAATTAGCAAAAATAAGCAAATTAATAAGCAAAAAAATCATTGAATTTATCTAATTCACAAATTATTATTGACACTCTTCCCATTTAAAATCGAAAGTGGCATAATTTCAATAACGAAGTAGATCAGATGTTTATGAATAACAAAATTTTAAAAGACCCTTTTAAAACTAAAAAGCCTTTTAACCATGGAAAGTTTTTAAAGCTGTTATAAAATATTTAAAAATATGGCTGCAAAAATTTTAATTTCATTATACAAGGCAACAATAAGAGATTTCGTATCCTACAGCGCTGTCTTTCTCTCAACATCAACGTTATTCTTTAAACTACATTTTTTGTTTTAACAGCAAATTTGAAAGTTTATTTTACGATAGAAGAAACTTTTATGAATAAAAATATTTTTGTCATTATTCCTCTAAGAACTAAGATTTTTGTTTTTCCTCTTAATATTCAGATATAAAGTATTAATTTAAGCAAAACAATGCAATGTTCTCTTATTATTTCAAAACTATTACACGACACTCAGACAGCAAAATCTTAAAGCTCTTCTTATGCACCTCATAAAAATTTAATGGTTTTCATTATTAACCGTTTACACACAAAAATAAACTGCATGCGTTTATATGACATTTACGCTAATGCGTCTTTTTAAGATTTTTCGCTATTTTGCAGCGAAGTACTCAAAAGAGAGAAAAAAAACCATTAAGCATGCTTAAAAAAATAAAGACATTGACGTAAATATCTTATCAGGAAACTGGAACATCATAAAAGAAGACTTTATAATTTAAGGAAGACATCATGAATACCCTTTTTACCCCTTCAACTCTTTTTTTATACCATTTTTATGAACGGACAAACTTGGATAAATCTTTGTTAGTACTAGTGTAGTCTGTTGAAGAATTTGTAATCGGGGCAACCCTGCCGAAGTGCAGCTACCTACTTGACCGACCAACAAACAAATTCTACTTTGGTACTCTACTGTTTTGTATATATATGGGCAAAACATAAATCATTCAACCGAAGGTCTATGAGCCCGGTTTACTGTGCCTAAATTTTGCAACTTAATAACTTAAACAATCGTACATGAATCATATTTACAATTATCAAAATGTAGCATTGCGCTAGGCACCATAGTACCCATGCCTTTAGAACAATCTGCATATTCTTTGATACCTACATTTTTAAGGAAGTCTATTTTGTTTCTTTGCATCATTACAAACATGAAATACCCGCTACACGCGATGCTTAGGCAAGAAGCGAAATATTTACCAGAATACCTAAGAAAATACAAACATAAAAGTACAACAAACACAAATCAAAGCACGCGATTTGTGCTGCGGAGAAATGTTACGGCTGATAAGGAGTTCATTCCGAATTTTGTGGCGAAAATCCCCTCTTCTCAACTGTGGTGAGCATAGGCACAGGACATGCGTGGAAGAACTCGTTTATGCTTTGAGTAGGAGAATACTGGTGAATACTGGTGCGCTTAAGACTGGAAGTGGAAAATGCGGCGAATTGTTTTGTCTTGTGGCGAATGGTTGTCACCTCCATAACACGAAGGACTGACCTAGTTCAACAATTTTCGATGCTAACACATATGTATCGTGTGTGTGAGTGTGAGAGTGTGTCGCCCTATATAGTATGTGCCATATGTGGACGTAGTCCATAGTGTTGATAATGTTTTGCATGTATGCGCTTAATTGTATACATGCATATAGGTGAATCAGGCATTGTTTATGCCTGAGTGAGTGTAAAAATTTTCTATCATGCTGAAATTGTTCCCGACCAACGAATAAGTTGTTTAATGGATTTGTTGGATTTTTCAACTTTTACACCATTTCGATTGGGAAAAAATATACATTTTTAACATCTTGAAGTTTTTTTGTGGATATGAACCAGAGACCAGCAATTATTCTCGTTTTTGAGTCATTGGTTGCCTAACACAAGAAAGTGTATTAGTGGATTTAATTCAAAGGAAAACTTGCACTCATATCCACTCATACTCGGTCACGCACGGCACATAAAGCAACAAAGAATAAGTTATCTGCTGAAATGAACCGGTGCAGTGCTCAATTCTCTCATTGAGTCAAGGTATTTATTTTGCGTAACGTAATGACTCACAACTCCAATAAACACCATGAGTTCAGTGTACTTAAGTACTTAGAATCATTTTTAGTTCAGCTTTCTTGTTATTAAAATTCTTTGGAAACAGAAAATAACTGTTTTGCAAAAAAAAAAATAAGGCATAACATAAAATAATACTCAACTCAAAAGTGAAATAAGCAAGGCCAACACACAAAATAATACTCAACTCACTCATACTTATTTTCCTCTCACATGAACAAGTGAGTTACATCAGATAATTAATCCATAACCAATAGAGCAGTGATGTTCACGTAGTACCATGGTATAATAATACAAGGTAGCATTGACAGTTGCTTGGGAAACCATCTCCTGTCAAAAAATATACTCGAAAAAAGAGCGCTCACAATCTGCCATTGAAAATACAAACAATGTTGAAAACGATGAAGTGAAAAAAAAAACAACAACCACACCAGCTGCAGATTGATTTACACAAAAAGCTGTTTTTGACAGGAGATGTTTTCTTGTAGAAGAGAAAATAAGCAGTTGTCTATGCTACCTGATGTTATTATACCAGTGGTGTTCACACGCATACTTCTACAATTTTCGACTTTTGTGCTTGTTTATATAGCTCTCTCGCTCTCTGCACTGACAAAAATTGTTATGCAGATATTAAGCAAGAATTGTGTTATAATTATCATTGTCATCATCATTATCATTATCAGTATCATTATCATTATCACATTAATTATCATTGTCACTAGCATTGTCATTATTATTATTCTGCAAATAACGCATTTTAATATGCCTCAAACATTTCGTGCAGTGCAAAACACACGACCAAAAGGCGCGAACCTTTCAACTTGAAGTTTCAGCGCAAACTTATTGAGAGAACTTCGTGCATTCGATCGTGAACATGTTTCGATTCTCGAATAAAGCTTTCGAGTCTCACCACTCGTGGTACTACGTGAACATCATGGTATAATAATACAAGGTAGCATTGACAACTGCTTATTTTCTCTTCTACAAGAAAACATCTCCTGTCAAAAATAGCTTTTTGTGGAAATACGTCTGCAGCTGCTGTGGTTGTTGTTTTTTCACTTCAACTTTTTGAACATTGTTCGTGTTTTCAATGGTGGATTGTGAGCGCTCTTTTTTTGAGTATATTTTTTGACAGGAGATGTTTTCACAAGCAACTGTCAATGCTACCTTGTATTATTATACCATTCGTGAACATCACTGCTCTACACTTTCAATGAGACTAACAGCCCTATTCTGGCAGCTTAACTAAGCTCACCACATTAACAAAATAGTTAATATTAACAAATTGTTAAGGTTTCGTATTCTGGTGATAATTTGAAAGCTCCTTTCTTTACTATTTTGTTAATGACAGAAAACAACTTAACAACGAAAGATAGTTCAGTATTATGCAAACAAATGCTGTGTAAATAAAATAAAATGGAATGAATAATAAAATATGGATGAATTCTTACTTTTTACTTCTTTTTACCATTGATACTGAAGAAGATCAAAGAAAAAATAAATTTTAAAGACTGCAAAACACTCGAAAATTGCTTGCCTATTAAAAAAATTCATTTTGAAACTTAAAACAATTGAAAACAATTAGTAAATTGTATATTTCTTAACATTTTCCATCTTACTTGTAGAAAAACAAACATAAACAATCAAAATAAGCAAGAAAAGAGCAATATAAAAACAACTGACGCTTTATATCTAAGGCATTTACATTTTCACCATGCGTGGTGAACTTCAATAGCTTTTGAGAGCTTTCAAATTGTAAATGATTTACCAGAATACGAACATTTACAATACATAACAAGAACATTAACAAGAGCTCCTTAACAATTCCTTGTTAAGTTAACAAGCAGAATAGGGCTGTAAATCTTCTCACAAGATGAGACTCATACTTCCACAATTTTCAACTTTTGTACTTGTGTTAGAAGCTCTCTCACTCTCTGCACTGACAAAAATTCTTGTGCAGGTATGAAGCACAGAATTATCATTGTTTTCATCATTATCTTTATCAGTATCATTATCATTATCACTATCATTGTCAATGTCACTATAATTATCATTAAAATTATTATTATTCTGCAAGTAATGCATTTTCATATGCCTCAAACATTTCGTGCAGTGTAAAACACACGACCAAGAGACGTGAATTTTCTTGCTTGAAGTCATGGTATAACAATACAAGGTAGTATTGACAGTTGCTTGGGAAACCAGCATCTGTCAAAAAAAAAATCAAGAAAGAGAGCGTTCAATTATGTTGATGTTTTCGCCATTGTTTATATTTCAGAGCTTGCAAGTAACCACACATTTGATAACAAAATATTGCATATTTTATTTTATTAATAGTGCGTTATTAATACTAGAACGAAGATAATTTGTAAACTGAATGTTATTAAGTGCACACATAAAAAAGAAAGTTGAAAACGTTTAAGTGCAGCAACCTCAGCAGCTGCAGATGCATGTGGACGAAATTAAAGAAGTTTTCAATTAAAATTAAAACACCACGGCTGAAAAACGTTAAACACATATCACACATAATTTTTTCACAACTTTCATTATTATAATTGTTTATTTAACGCACATATTTTGCGGAATTTATTTATTTTTACATTCGTTTAATTCTTGTTGCACGAACAACTGTTTTTGACAGATGGTGGTTTCTTTGTTGCTGAGAAAATCTATACTTGTCAATGCTACCTGTATAATTGTATCATGGCTTGAAGTTTCAGCGCAAACTGATTGAGAGAACTTCGTGCATTCGATTCGTGCATACGTGTTTCGATTCTCGATTAAAGCTTTCGAGTCTCACCACGCGTGGTATTGCGTGAACATCACTGATGATAGTATATATGTATGTAGGTATGTATATTTATTGTGCGGCATGCAACTTTTCTACACATGTTTTGACCGCAAGAATGATAGAAACAAGAATACGTGTTCCGTAGTCTCGTTATATAATGCACTCTTTTTCAACTGAGTGCATGACGTTAAACAATACTTTTGCTTGACAAAAACGTATGCAAATGTGCGATCTCTTAGGCAAATTGACGAAATTGAAAATAAATTCTTTCGAAAAAGTAAAGTAAAAATATCTGCTCGTCTGTATAAAAATATGAATATTTTCGTATACGAAAAATATGAATATTTAAACTTTCAAGATTATTATCTCCTATACTATTCGAGACTGACAAAATTTTATTGTACCGGAGGGTTAAGGAGGTCCATATACATATTAAAAAAAAACAAGAAAAAAAATATTTAGGAAAAAAATTTAGAAAAAAAATATCTCTCATTTGCGGAACACATAATCTGGTTTTTATCATTCTTGTTTTGATCGTAGTTTTCTTGTAATTTATAAATGAGCAAGAGAAACGAACGGCTGACTTTTCACTTTTATAGAAGTGGCATTGTGTGATTCAATAAGTTTTCTTTCAATTTGATAAAGATAAATTATGGATAAAGAAAAAAAACGTCCGTGGCGAAGCCTCGGACCACTGTGACCTGTTAGTTAAAAATATTCTTGAATAATATTTTATCAATTATTTTGCTTGATTTGAGAAAATAATAAATTAAAGAATAATTTTACAGAATAAATTAATAAAATAAAAATAAAATAATAAAAAAATAAAGAATAATTTTATTCTAGTTTTCAGCAAATTGTTTACTTGAATCAAGCAAATTTTTCTCACTTCAAGCAAATATAAGACTTGAATTTAGAAAAAATATTCTTGAGTTTTAAGCCAAATCTTTTTATAATTAAATAGTTTTTTCTTAATAAATGTTTTTAATTTGCTCAATTCTAGCAAAATATTGCTTTATGTTAGAGTGTAAACTGATAGCCTATTTGCTTGATTCAAGCATAGAATGCTTCATATTTTTCTCTCCTTGAATAAATTAAAAACAGCTGTCTGTTGCTTACTCACATTATGGCTGTTGAGATGTGTTAGTTTATAATTTTAATTGAAACTTGAAAATACCTGACAATTGAAAAACAAAAATACATGAATTGTAATAGTCTGTAATTTTTTATTTTTAATAACATTATTTGTATTTTTCTTTGCATCACAAAAACGACGCGTGCCAACCTTGTCTAGAAGGGCCAACAAAACAATTTATAAACCAAACAGAAAACAAAACAACTAAAAGAAAAATATTATTGTAACGAGTAAAACTTTGAAAGTATGCATAAGTTATTTAAATTGTGTACCTTAATCGAAAATTTATTAAAACTTTCAACAACAGGCGAAAGACGATGACATCAGTTGTTGTTGTTGCGTACGTTGCATGCAATGCTGCTGAAAGTTTTCCTGCTTTTCGGTTTGGCTGTACAACAAGCAAGAATGACACTAACGTCGAATGAGTGCTCTTGTTGTGGTTGTTGTCGAAAAATTCTTGCCACCAATCACTCTGTCAGCCACAGTGTAAAAATACTGCTGGAAGAACAACTTGTTGGGTTGACAGTCAAAATAAACTTAAAATAAATGAAGGAAACCAAGCCACAGCAATGGCTAAAAACAATCAAAAAACAAAGAGAAAATTCAAACAGTGTAAAATTAATTGATGTACAGACTATTTTGAGATAAAAAAAAAAAAATAGAACAAAATCATCAGGAACTATTAAATATTTAGAATATTAAAGTGGGAATTTGTTTTTGTACACAAAACGAAGGAACTTCAACTACCGGATAGATGGATTTACAAATATCCATAAATATGTACCACAAACTTAAAAAAAGTTGTCGTGCATATAATCAAGAAATTATGTGTTGAAAACACACTTAACAAACTCATAAATATTGAATATTGAAACATTCAACTATAACAGCAAGTTGGCTACCATATATATGCAATGCTACTTTTCCTCACCTTCTCTGTAATCAAATATTTTCTTAGTTATAAAGCAGATTTATTTCATTTCAACACACAAACATGCACTCACCCACGCACTGCTTACTTATAAGGATATCATTATGTCTGATTGGAAGTGTGCCATTTCAGGCACTTATCATCAAAACATCCTTTAACCCGATCTAATTGGCAAATTGATTGTTTTCCAAGAACTTTAAACGTTTTGAAATTTTCCTAGAAGTTGTTATTACAGCCATTTTGTGGTCTCCTCAATTGTAACCAATTTCCACTAGTAGCTCCCTTACTTGCTCCTTATTCCTTGCTGTTTCGTGTCGTCTGCGTGTTATCCTTCTGCATGAATCGATGTACATGTGTGTGTGTTCTCAAAACAGAAAGTTCTTTTGTGATTGCTACTAACTTGGCTAAGCAGCAGCAGCAGCAGAATTCTTTGAAATTGCAATTACCAATATTGTTATTACACTGCAAAAAATGAAGGAAACAAAAAACAAAATAAACGTAAAACTCGTCAAATGGCACAACTTTTACGAGAGTTTCACACTATTACGAAAATCATTATCGACAGTTGATGTTAAGTACTGAGGATGCAAAGACAAAGCACGGCGATATACGAAGAAAAGACGAAGAAAATCAAAAGAACAAAAAAAAAAGAAACAATGTAAGTAATTCGAGTATTTCTTTCAGTGCCGCCTGCCATGTAATCAATAGTAATAATTTATGTGGATATCAATGGAAAAATCAATTGCTTACATGTTTTTTGCTTGAGAAGCACAGTTTTTTTTTCGTTTCTATTTCATTGCATTTACTTTTCTTTAAGTTCTGGTGAAATGCGCTAAACGAAATAAAAATAATGGTCGAGCGCTATTAAAGAACAGAATAGAAAAGGACTTTCAAAGGAAGGCAGAAAAATTGCCTTAAAGACTTTGCGTTGTGACATATCTAATTATTTTATAAAAATACTTTGGAAAAGTCTGAGAAGTGTCGATAATTCCTTTAGTATTTAAAGTAAAGTTAAAGTTATAGTTACTTCCTCCTTTTATAGTAACGGATTTCAAGAAATGCGGTAAATTTTGATGATTCACTTTGTTTTTAAAAACTTTTTCTTATTAAAACGTATTTCATCAAAGTTATTGCAATGATAATAAAGAATTTTTAAAATTTTATTTCATAATCTAAAAATTTAAATAAAACCCTGTGACTTTTACTTCTCTTTTGAACTATTTTTTTTTTTTTTTAGGTAAGTCGACATTCGTATAAAATAAGTTGATGGATAAGTGGAAAAGAAGGGACAATCAAGTGAAATATATGTAAGGTGTTCCAAGCAAGACGGAAAGACGTAAATTGAAACATGTGAATTTACATCTGAGGTTGGGCCTTTACCTCAGTTGTTGTTGGGCCTTTACCTCAAATAATTCAAGTCACTAAGCGATCCTCTCCACAAATTTCTCTACCACCAACTTCAACTTTTGAGTTGTAAGTATTAATCTATTTTTTAATATCAGTTGATTTTAAATGAGGAAATAAATGAAAAGAATAAAGATTAAAGATTACGCTGACCTCTTAAAAATGAAAAAAAAGTTCTGTATTATGAAAAATATCCTTAAAAATATCATCCGAAAGCCATTTTCTTTTTTAGCTTGGAAGACAGGTAAAAAAAAAGGTTAAGAGGACTTTTTTGAATACTTTCACTTTTAAAGGGGGCATATAGGTTACAAATTTAAAAAAAAAATTCTTACAAATTTAAAAAATTTTTTTTCATAGAAGGAAAAAAGATATCGTTTTCAAATTTTGTACATATATTTATCAGCATTTGAAGAATACAAAAAAATATTTTTCTGAATGAAGCGGTTTTCGACGTTGTTTGATTTTTTTAAAAAAATACCAAAAAATTGACGGTGTGCAGGATATCACTAGTCTGGAATAAACACATTAATCCTTGTTGAAGTGTCTATAAAAAACGGTGAGTTCGTGACTCTGAGCAATGTTTAGCCATGTATAACCGTAAATCGTAAGATTATGTGAGTCAATGTCTGCGATAAACATGGATTCCCCTCAGTACTTCTGGATTGATACAACAGGCGACAGAATACATTGGACCTAGTGGCAGAGCTGCAAAGCGGCCGAAGACTATCAACCGGAAAGGTCTTACAGACTGTTTTTTGGGATTCCGTCTGAATGGAAATTCAACGAATTAAGCTTTGAATTGTTTGCCTCCATTCAGCGTTTTCTTATGATATGGCATCCGCTGACTATTTTCGTTTTTCCAAACTCGAAAGATGGCTCACGGGATAAAGATTTATATCCAATGAAAAGTTGAATTGGAAACTGAAATGATATTTTGAGGAGTTGGACAAACTGTACTATACAAAATATATCGAAATAATGAAAAATCGCTGGACTGAGTGTATCGTGCTAAACGGTCAGACTTTTTCGATTTTAATTTTGATTTTAGTATAAGTTAGATAGAATTAGCGACTTGAAATTAAATGTAGCTTTATGAAATTTAATCTGCTATCGATCCATGGCTATTGAAAATCGGGACGAAGAAACCAATTTCTTTTTGTGATGTACACATCGTAATCGTGCCACATGAGTCTGTCTAGGCAATCATACATTTAGTATGAAAAATTATGTAATTTAAATATTGTCTACAGGGCTGTATTCCTTATAATTGGTAAGATTGAAAAAACATCTTGACCTCTCTACGACCGCTCGTTTCGTAAAATATTAAAAAAAATAAATTATTATAAATTATTAAATTATAAAGTTATTAAATAATTAAATTATTAAATATTTAAATTATGAGCTTTCGGCCAATATGTTGACATCAAAACAACATGAAGACAATGAAGGTAACAACCAATAACAACAAAAACGGCTTTATATACGTCTGTAACGGCTCTGAATAGACAGACTGTTTCAACTGTTTTTGAACTGTTGAAACTGTTTACAACAAAGTAACACAAACATGCTCAACATGCTCTGATAGCGGTAAACCACTGTGATCAAATTTTCCAAGATGCACATGAGTAAAGGGGATGCCTAAAAGTATGACACGATCAAGGTTAACCTTGACACTGATTGCATCATAAGTAGATAAGAACTCAGTTACTAATGTAAAAGCGTTCTCTCTGTCGAAAATAAACTTTCGGGTAACTTACTCGGCATATTGGCAGTAGAAGTAGGAACTAAGTAGATTGAGTGGATCACAGTGAAAAGTCATGCAAGACTACTGATGAATTGATGTAGCGGCCAAAGAAACAGTCTGTCTAGTCTGCTGTGTGATTTTCTCTACACAGAGCCGTCGTTGTTGTTGTTGGCTGTTGCCTTCATTGTCTTCATTGTGGCCTAAAGCTCAATTTGTTTCAATATAATTAATGAAAGATCACATTAAATTTAATTTTTATATACAACTACGGTACCCGGCGAACTTCGTCCCAGCCAGAATTGATTTTATGATTAAAATAATTTCGCGTATTCACGATTCCCCACTCGAATTTCAATTATTGATTGAATGAAACATTTTTCGAATTCAATTGTATTCAATTTCCATTATTTATACGGAATGTAAAAACACATGTCAAGTCATTCAATGCTTTATGGTAGGGTAGACTACGTGCTTCCCAATATTGTCTGGCGCTTAAATAAAAACCAAGAAGAAGGCTCTCCAACACACGCACATTCCATATTGCCCATAGACATATAATTGGACATGTAAGAAGTTCCCTTGCTTCGATATTAATCCCACTCACTTCCAATGATTGGCTTTGGAGTTTTTTGTTGGTCATGGCGAATGCAAGGCGAACCGGAAATTGAACTCGGAAATTGAAATGTAATTCTTGGAATAAGCATTTGCCCGCCCTTGAATTTGATTATGGAGCATGATAAAAAAATCCAACCTTCAGTCGTAAATTCTTTGGTGATAGTCCTGGCAAATCCAATGAATTTAGAAACTTATTTGGATAATTGGTTGCTTTTTACGGATTAGTCACATCATCAACAGATGAAACTGATTTTTAACTGCCAAAATCGCAAGTGCACTCAAATCGTCATTCGTTTAATTTTAGGCGATGTTTGCGAACACGTTCGTACTGAGTTCCTTTTTTGTCGTGGTGAAATGGCAGAAATTCTGGTACTTCTGCATTGCCAATAGTAAACATTTGATTGGAGAAAATCTCGGCTGACGGATCATTTTGCAGAGCAACTCGTATATTCGTCGTTAACCGCAAGTTCTTCACATAACGCTACAAGTACGAAAGCTTAATGCCAGCGTTGATTTCATCGGCTACCGTTGGTTGTGGTATGAAAGGAAGCATTTTCAACTTTGATTAGGAACATTTTTAATGAAATGACATAACACCGACCAATGACATAATAAAATCGATATAACACCGAACCTCAAAAGGTGGAATAGGATGAACTTGATATTCCTTTATTTCATTTCTTATTTGTGATAAAAATGACTTTCAGCCATATTATTACTGGCCTAAAAGTACCACATTCGAAACTGTAAGCTTGTTATTTTAGGAAATTTGAACTAACCAAAAGAGTCCATAAAGCAAATTCCTTAAAACGTTATTCAATCAGTTTGATATCTAATCAGATTGAACAGATTTAATTGCCATGAAACCGTCTCGTAAAAATTAAACCACATAATTTTGAACATGATAAACTTGCAACTTAGTCTCGAAATCAAAACCTGAAATATCTCAAATCACACTTCAACTACCTCTTTATTATACGGTTATTAATTCATAGGTCATAAATTCGACAAGAAAACAGTCGTAAAAAAAGTTCATAAAATAATTACAATATTGCTGTAAGATTATAAAGAACACCAATTACAGGCAAAAAGCATTTAACAACACTGCTTAAAGACTGTTAGAAACAACAAAACGCATTCCTATTTAGCTATATTTTGAAAAAAAGAAGCAATTAAAGGAAAAAATACAACATTAACACCCAACGAAACCATGTTACCGACAAAGGTCAGAGAAATTAAGGAAAACATGAATTCTGACATGTTGTCATAAAACTACATATAAACAATAACGAACGACCGAACAAGCCAAGCCAAGCCCAATGTTGCCTGACTAAAAAAATAAAGCAGCAAAAAACTTTTGACAGCGAGAGTGAAGCGAAGTTAAAACACGCATATTAATTAGCTCCCTCAAAGCATGGGTTGAAGTGGGAGCTACCTAGACGCCTCTCCGCCAACTAAACACGTGACAAACAGTAAACGCAACGGTTAGCTAACTAAGCAGACCAGGTAAGTTAAGTCAAGCACTTAACAAACAGACGAACCAACTGTGCTGTAACATGGCCAACAAGTGTTGCCAACCCAACCCTTTTGTATGCGACAAATTCACGCAACATTCTAGCCTTCCGCCGGAAACCCACGCATGACTGGATTGCCCGTTAGCTGAAGCTGCTTCTAGGCAGGCTGTCAGGGTACGAGAAAGAAATATTGGCCTGACCGACAGGCAAGTCGATGGAAAGTGGGTGAGAACTTAAGCTAATTACGGAGCAGAGCAACTATTAAGAAGCTAGCACAGCTTGTAGCTCTGGTTTGTGGGGCATTATGGGGTTCTGTTTGGACATTAAGGGAACAGCAATGCCATGTCTAGGGCTTTGATATTATATGCTAATCAGGCTCACTTATCTTAATTAGCAATTCATATAAAAACTACGAATAAATATAAAAAAAGAACAAAATTATGCAACCGCAACAACAAATATTGAGAGAAAAAAAGGAAAAAAAAAACAAAAAATCCACCCTCAACAACTAAAATGTGATTCACCTTTCATTTAGTTTTGGTGTTATTGAAGATTTTTTAGAGTAGTTTGGAGTTCCATTCAACCTCCACACAACACAAGCGCAACAAGGCTATTGAAGAATTTGTTGCTATTTAAATAACAGCAAAACATGGCACTAACTTTAGATAAGATAACAGAATAAAAACGCCATTAAGCGTATAAAGCGTTCTCCGCCTTTCTCTCCCACTCAGATTTTTCGTCACTGTGCCACGCACGATGAGTGTCATTTGTAGCATGTTTCCCTCGGGTGAGGCGTCACGTCACTTTGTACTGTGCCTTCAAAGGTGTGGAACTTGATATTTTGAGGCGTTTCAAAATGTCTGCGTTGGTTTCGGTGTAGTTATTATAGTTTGTTTTTTTTTTGTTTTTTGTCTTTTGTTTTGATAAGAAATCATATTCATTGAGTTTTCGATCTACTAGACACCCGGCAAAAAAACAAAAAAAAAGAATTGAAGGTGAAATAGATTTAAAGGTGAAACAAGCCAGACATGACAGTTAATGATGTTGTAAAATAGTGGGGGCGGTATAAAATTTACATGCTAACAAGCAATAACATGATTAGTACAACAATGTCTATAAAAAAGCCTTGGAACAGGCTGTAATAGTTTACCAAGAATAATGTTAGATGACCAACATTAGTTCGGAGGTGACCATGACTTAGTAGCGAAGCTACAGTTGCTGACGCCAGGAGCGGAACTAGATACTTTAAGAAATATCATATAATAGTTTATAGACTAAAAGTAAATAGTTAAGAAAGCGTAGTCGAATAAGCTTCGCTAAAAATAATCGAAGATTAGATTATTAAGCAGGGTACGAAAAGGACTGCTGCTGTACTCACGCGAGCCCGCATATACATACAGTTGTGAACAATATAATAGGGTCAACAATATAATATGGATTTTTTTCATTAATCTTAAGAAAAATAAATGATAACACTGAGTTACAAAATGACACTTTATAAAAGGTGCAGAGTTCTAGATAGTCATATAATCCCGAATGCATTTTGGCTGCTGATTTCAAATATGGACTCCGTTTTTCTCCATCAGCTCGAGTTTTTGTGTTATAGGCAAAAACATAAAAATCAGTTCTTTTTCTGATAATTTTGCTATATCTATTACATTAATCTACCGATTTGTATTACGATGACGAATTTCAATGAAGAAATATTAGATCTTTCCATTTTTGCACATAAAATTACAATATCTTTGACGGTTTTGAAGATATCGACGTTCAAAGTGGAAAAAATGTCACAATTTTACGTACGAGTCCGTTCAACAGTGCGTGGAACACTCGCTGCCAATGTGAGACTAGTTTCGAACCCCAGCTAAAATCGATAATTTTTCAATTGAAGCTTTGAGTATATATATATAGAGAAACCACTTCAGCAAAACAAATTTAGGGAGTAACTCTGCCGCTTAGATGGCGCACTTACTCAACAATCCCTGAGATGCTGACACAGACTATGATTGAGGCAAATGATCCATAAAGAAATTTGTACACATAAGTGTTTATGAGTAAGTATGTATGTAGGTATGTATGTGTGCACAAAACTAACAAAGCCTGTTGCTGTTGAAGCAATTTTATTTTTTTACAGGAGTTTAGAGAGGAAAAAGTAGTCCCTGATCTAGATTTAAATATCTAAAATTTTGAAAAATAATATATCGATAAATGCTACATGTCGACAACTTTTGAAGTAATTTTTTTTTTCATTCGGTTAATTTTGGGCATTTTTATTTCAGTTTTGTGATTTTTTAAGAAATTGTGAAAGCATAAATTTTGCCAGTTTTTTTTTAAAATGCAGTGAATTCTCCAAACAAATATGTATTTTCAACATACTATTGTTCCAACGAATATTTTTATGCTTTTTATTTTAATAAACATAAACATTAAACATAACATAAAAACAACTCATTTTAAATAAAATAACAAAAAAGGCAAAAAAATTTTAAAATAAAAAAATTATGCGTAACTATAATTAATATACTTAATCTATTTATAAATAGGTGTAGGCAGAACAGTTAAGAACCATTTTCTCCCGTGTTTTTCAACCGATTTTGACAATTTTTTTTAAATCAATAAGAGTGGGGAGAAGGAGGCACCGAATAAATATAGTGGTCGTGGCACATCCCATACAACCCAAATTTGCGATATCGAATAGCTTTAGAGTTATAGGTCACACAGCTTCCGAAATCGGTATTCGACCACAAATCACACGTACCACTTCACTGGTTACATTTTATGGGCGTTAAAAAAGGGGCGTGGAACTTTTCAGCAGCCCAAATTTTTGTTATAACTTTCAAACTATAAGTCACAAATCAATGAAACTAGGTAGGAACTTCCTATTTGGTCGTATTGTTTGACTGGAAAAATTGAACGAGCATTAGACAAGGGGGCGTGGCACCACCCATACAATTTAAAGTTTTTATGTCGAATAGCTTTGGAAGTAAATGCCATATAACAATTGTGACGACTAAAATATCGCTGGCGATTTTTTAGCCGCACAACGGCCAAGGTGCGAGGAAGACACTTGGTGAACACCGCCAGTGTTGCTTATTTTTATGCTTCACTTTATTTTTTTACACACACACACATAAACACTGAACTAATATAATGAATAAAAACACATGAATACAAAAATAACACCCATACACTTTTATATTAGAAAAGAGAGAGAGAAAGGGAAAGCATGGAAAAAAGGTTGGAAACATGCAAAACGTGCGCAAACACATGCGCAAAGCTGGCGTGATCTTGCTCAGAGTCAAGTAGCAGTTCACATAAGGAAATAACAGAAGGCAAATTGCTGGGCAAATGTGGAAACAAATTCTGATGAAAGACAACAACAAGGCTGCACCGTACGGGACTTCGGTTACGGGAAAAACAGCCCAGAACTTTCGATTGCGGTACCTTGTTTATCACAAACAACAAGAAGACGATGGTATAAATAGGCCGCAATCGAAAACAAGAGGACAGAATGTATTATACATTAAAAGTGCGCAGAGTGCAAGTGATCTAAATTATCTAAACAAATAATAAAACAGAGAAGCAGAGAGTGCAATTGGACCGAAAAAGTATTTGAGTAAAATACGCCGACCGAAGAAAAGAGTGGAAAGTGGCAAAGACAGAGGAGGTGAAAAATTGTGAGAAGTGAAATATTTTTTTTTATTAAGAGCAGAGTCGTTGGCTTGTAGGCCCACCTGCAAAGACAATAGATAGACATTTCGGTGGCTTGTAGGCCCACTTGTCTATCCAACGGAGAAAGCAGAGTCGTTGGCTTGTAGGCCCACCTGCAAAAGTAATAGATAAACATTTCGGTGGCTTGTAGGCCCACTTGTTTATCCCACGGCAAGAGCAGCGTCGGTGGCTTGTAGGCCCACCTGCAGTAGCGGTAGACAGAGTCGGTGGCTTGTAGGCCCACCTGTCTTCACATTTTTGTTAGCAGCGTCCGTGGCTTGTATGCCCGCCTTCTCAAACCAGAACATTGTCCGTGGCTTGTAAGCCCGCGTGTTCGCATTTTTTTTCATCGAGTAACAGTGCTGCGGCTTGTAGGCCCGCCTGTTAAGCCGAGACGCAGACGTGATAGACCCGGAGGAATAAGGCCCACTAAGTCAACAATACAAATATATAAATTCAGATATCTTACAGTGTATTAAAGATAAAGGCCAAAATTTTAATAAAGACCAATTGTTAAAGAAAACCCAAGTGTAATTTCTTGTAAGAACCCTGAAAACCCGCTGAGCTTACCCCAGCAAACAAAAGAACCAGCGGAGGTTCGTTACACAATGAAACTCAATATGTGTTGGAAGTTGGTGATATCCATCTACTAGAAAATCGTGGCGCGCATTGGAAAAGGGGGTGTGGCTCTGCCCATATAAACCAAATTTTTGATATCGAATAGCTTTGGAAGTAAAAGTCATAGAACATGGAAACACAGAATGGAGTTTCTATTTTGTGTTTTCCTGCTGGTGGTACATATGTTGCGATATGAGTTCGGTTATATTTCCACATGAGTGAAGGAAGAAAAAAATGTTTTCGCTAAAAATACAAAAATAAAAACCAATTTTTAAATGGTCGAATTTCGACCAAAGGCGACACTAGTATAATAAAATAAATAAAACTAGAATCGATATTATTAGATATTATTATTATATAGATCCCGGGGTATTAAAGATATTTTCGGCTCTCATTTTAAAAATAAATCCCTCTCTTCATTTTTCCAATGAGAGGTTTTGCGACGAGTAAGTTGCGTTAATATGTCAGTATATATCGCTCGTTTTCTTCAATAACGTTACAATCCAAAAAACATAAGAATTGAGTTAATTACACAGCAACATTCGTGCTACCATGATCTATGCTATGTACAATTTTGGTAACGATATCTTCTTTAATTTTTGCAGAAAAATAGAATTTGTGATTCATTCACCTGAATATATTTCCGATTAGATCGTATTATATCTACATATATCGATAAGATCCAGTTTTTTTTTTTCACTTTGTATGGATTAAACAATGTTCATTACAGTAGTACTTGTATATTTGATGTTTTGTCCATATTTTAAAAATGGTGAATTAATTTCCTTCGTCTGTTCAAAACTTAAAATGCTTCTCCTGAAAAATCTAATTTTTTGAGTTGTAACGTTATTGAAGAAAACGAGTGATATAATGTTTTCACAGGGACGCTTTTTTTGTAAAGAGTTGATTAATTTTGCTTGTAACCATATCTTCGACACTCTGTTTTTTTGCTTTTGGCGATCTGAAGATGTGCCGTGGAATGCGTGAGTTTTGAACAAAGTTATTGGGATGTTTAGGAGAAAAAAAAATTAGTTTCGCCAATTTTATTTTTTTTTTGAATTTGTTCGTATAGATTCTCAGCCCGGGTCGTTATAAAAGGGCTCATAAGTCTCTTCTTCTAAAGATATAGCCTTTAAATGAGGTGGTACATAATGAATTATGCTTGATCGAGCAATCGGTGATGTTTGAATTAAAATACGGGTTGGCTTAGACTCGACATTTTGCTCTATACATGAACTTAACCCTTAAATGCCCAGCGTATCTTTTTTGATACAGCCGAGAAAATAAGTTATTTATTTAAAAATATTGCAAAAATTAAATGCTGGATATGTAGTTTCACTCAGAAAATTGCAAGTATAAAACAAAAATTTAATTATTGGCATAACTTCGTTGGTTTGGGAACTATTGACCGTCAAATTCCAAAAATAGTTTTTTTTTAATTTTTACGGAAAGTTCGCTTTTTGACATGAAATATCTTTTAAACTATTAACAATTTTTGAGTAAAAAAAATTACAAGTTAGTCTAGTTATCATAAAAGGAATCGTTTTCCACGTTTTTGCCTTGAACTCCTACAACCAAGCTGAATGATGGTATACGTCGGAATACCCACTGTATCTTTTTGGATACAACCATGTTTTCTTTAATAACTTGTAAACAAAAATTTTTTCCAAAAAATAAAAACGGGGTCGTGTTCAGGGGATCATTTAGCACAACATAATTTTTTTTAATGAAATCGGTGTTGTTGGGCATTTGAGGGTTAAAAGCCTTTCACGCTATCCAAGCTATCTTCCGTACATGGGAAAATATTTGGATACTGAGTCGGTATGGAGGTTTTTAGAAGTTTTTTCATTATAGCTCGTTGAACTATACATGATGTATTTAAATCCTTTTCGTAAAATTTTATAGTTGCCTTTCCATATTGAGCTAATTTTTTTAATTCTTCATTGTCTGAATGCTTGACCCAAAGCATTCGTCTTTGATCAGTTGGTAAATGAAAAATGACAACGAACCACATGGTGTAGAAACGTAGCAATTTTTATGTACGCATTTTGATGGCATTTTTTTCTTTGAAAATTTAATAGAAATATAATGAGTCGCACATCCAAACTCCATAAAAGTTCATATAAGAATTAAATGCTACACGCATGCGCTTGCCTCAGCAGCACAAAAACACAAACAAACAAGTCGCAACTTAACGGGATCATACCGCACACACAACTAATGCGACAGCTCAACCAACAAAACAACACTGTGTGTGTGTTTGTGCATTGCTGCCTGTCTGTTCATTTGTATGTTTGATCCAGTGATGTGATTCTGATTTAGTAAAAAATCCCGATAACATCCCGATTTAGAGCTGTTTATCCCACCAAAATGACACGAAAAACCCACAAAAAATCCCACCCAAATATTTATACAAATAACGATTTTTTATGCAATTTTTGAAAAGAAATAAGGATGCCCACCTGTTGAAGGAGGCCCACCTACTGCTGAACACTGTGAGTTCTGACGTGTGTATGATGCGCCAATGTGTAAAGTGTTGCAGTAACATCTCATTGAATGTTCACTTTTGATCATTCACTGAGATGAATGCGCATACTGCTTTAGCCCCACGGCCGTTGAGAAATAAAATATTCGAATAAAACGAAGCTGAGCAAAAATAGTTCATCTCTATTTAGTGAATTTCAGAGTGTTTCTTATCGATAAAAAAAGGTGAATATGAGTAGAATTCTATATTTAATGTTTATTTTTCACAATTCGACGAGCAATCGAACAATATTGAGAAATGGAAAAAAATATTGCACGTCATAGCATGATGGCGTGCCTGGCCACCTACTGAACAAAACGTTGGTCCACCTTCCGAACAAATTTTCAGAAATCGTGTAAGTAAAAAATTGGCATTTATATGATTGAAAATAGTGTTTGAAATAAGTTAAAATAGTTTTCGTGATTGTCGTCCACGTTCAGATAAAATTTTAGAATGGCGTCGCCTAAAAATAAATTGAAAAGAAGAACGAATATAAGTTCTGATGCGATGGCTGCAGCCAACAAAGATATTCAAATCTCTATTGCTTGAAGTTCAAAGAGTCGTTATGAACTATTGATAGAATAAACTTTTTATAAACTCTCAAACACTATTGTTTTTACTTCATTTTCTAATTTTTTTCAACGATTTGTTTAAGGTGCTCAGTGTCTGGGCCGATTTTTTCAGCGATCGATTTCGAGACTTTTGCTAGATCGACTGCCTAAATAATAATTTTTGGAAATTTTAAATTTTGATTAAAATTCCTGTTAGTTATTGAACTTAGCTTCCAAATGAAACCAAGAGCTCTGAAAAATTATGTTTTAAGCCAAAGGTATAGCCTCCAAGCAAAACGTGTTTGGTAGGCGCGCATTTTTTTAACATTATAATTTATAGTTTAATAATGTAAATAATGAAGTTTTCCAATAAATATAACAAATTTTCCACAAAAAAAAAAAAAAAAAAAAGATACGAAAAGTTAAACACTGAGTTTTTTATAAAAATTCTCTCAAGTGTATGAAGTAATCGTAAATTTCTTTCGTTGCATCAAAGTGAAACTGAGCTTATATTTTTTTGTTTTTAAATGAGGATCTTATTTTCATTAATTTTAAGCCTCTTGAATATACATATCCCTTTCTTACATATTTAGAATGAACGAAACAGCAATTAAACAAAAAATTTTGAAAGATTACAAAAAAGTGATACCAACCAGTTTTACTAATTTACACTTCAAAAAATTATGATTCAGTAGAAAATCCCACCTAAGCATCCGAAATCCCACACGTTCTCAAATAGGCCAAATATCCCGAAATGAGCCCGAAATCCCACTAAATCACATCACTGGTTTGATCAATGTCGATATTAAAAAAAAAAATATACAAGCCAGCGTAGAAATCTGAAAGTGGTGTATGTGGCGCCATATAGTGCGAGAGTGACACAACTCAAAGTAAGTTCTCTATATGTATATACTCAAAGATTGAAGTTATTTTTTCTGATCGGCTGTCACCTCTCTGCAGACAATGGCGAACCTCAGGGAGTAAATAATGCCATATAAAGCTTATTGAGAACATGCACACTTAACCGTTCGGAGTCGGCATAAACCAGAGCTGTAAAAGAATTCAATCATTTCGGAATTCACATACACTTAATGCATTCAAAAACTGCATCGACCAGATTCCAATTTTATGTTTCTATTGAGTTAATGAACCACACACGAACAATTCATCATTCTTTAAAGATAAAATAATGCGCACCCAATGCTCTGTAAGGAATGGGACTTATGGAAATATCAATCGCATTCTTGTAAACTTAAAAAGTATGATGAATGCGTTCAGTTTTATCATTCTCTTCAACTCTGAAACACTGGAAACTTTATTTACTACCATGAAACACTACTAACTATAAAGCAGCATTTTGCATTTAGCCTTTGACATTTTCTGGAATAATAAAGTGCTTATTAATAATAAATATTATTCTACAATTTGTTGTATATAATACTTTTTCTATTTATGATATAAGCCAATGTCATCACAGTCAGGCCCAACAGTGACACACACACACACACATGCATACACACAAAACAACTTCAGACGCAACAACAGATCTTTGAGGCTGCAGACATTGGCGGCTGCATTCATTAAAGTTCTAATTCGGCTACAACCATCGGTGGCTGCATTCAATAAAATTTCAATTCCGTGTGAATTCTTTACGTTTTGCAATTCATGTCTTAAAAACAATTTTAATCAGCCTAAAGAGTTCACACTCTGAATGCTGCAAAAAAGGATTTCAGCTTTTGAAAATTTATTCAAGAGAATGAAAAGTAAAAATGAATTCACACTTTTACACACTTTTGGCATAAACTAAAGTCGGTGTACAAATATTTTTAAAAACCACACAACACAATTTGATTTTAAAAGGCTCAGTCAAAGTCATTTTAAGTTCTAAAATGGCCAATATGTGTTGGCTTGTTGTTTTTTTTTTTAAGTCTAATAAAAAGTATATTACAAACTATTCTTATGTTTGCCACTTTGACTCTCCTCTCTCTCCTTTGCTTAATCCCGTTTTCCAGCCCTGTGTTAAATCAAAACAAGACCTGATCGAAATTTACATAATTCATTTTTATAAAAAACATTAACTCTACTTTTAAATAAATACAGAAGAAAAAAATATACTTAAAAGTAATTCTAAGAATATTTATGTAAAATTAACAACATTTCCACAAGCAAATGCGTATTAAATAATTATAAATATAAGTTACTACTAGTAGTAACATGGATACATTTAAATTTTTTCCTTTTAGAAAATGCGCTTAAATAAACTTCTTTCTTTCTAGACAATGAGGCCAATGATGATGTTGATAATGCTGATAGCTTGTTGGGGAAAACATTGAGATGCCATCACAAAGCGAATTTAGTCTAGCCTTCAACTGTTCATTGCTTTACCACCAACCTTTGACTTTATGCAGCACTGTTTTGAATACGGGCACCTTAACTGGAAACGGGCGTGCAATCTTCACCGGAACATATTTTACTACAGGGTAGGGAACACGCTTCTCCACTGGCACTGGGACATGCTTTTCTACCGGATATGGCACAACACGTTCGACAGGTATTTTCAGCTCCTTCTCAACTGGCACCTGAACTTGCTGAGTGACAGGAATGTGAATGGGGACTGGCTTGCGGATTGGCACGATGACAGTGTGCGAGATGGGTATTTGAACGGGTTCGTGCACGGGTACATGCTGCTTCTTAACAACTGGGTAGGGTATGTAGTTGATGACATCGGGCTGATGTTGAGACTGGTGGTCGCCGCTGTCATGGCCGTTCGATGAAAATGCAGAGCCGTAGGCGGAGGCAGCCGAACCACTTGCTGGATAATCGGAATGAACGTCATCAACGTAGTCTGTAGAGGACGAATGTTGGTGTGCGAATCCTGCTGAAGTAGCTACATCCGCCGAATATGAAGAAGGCGATGACGACGACGATGTCGATGATGAGGATGACGATAATGATGGACCCGCATGTTGTGAGAAGTATTGGAGTTGCTGTTCATCAGCTGAATGCGAGACACCAGCAGCTGATGCCAGCTCATCATAAGCGGAATTATGCTCGTAATGATGCAGAAAATTTCCATCAGAAATTTTATCACTCGACTGTGATGGGGCTGCTACAACAGCTGAGGCAATGGTGTGGCTTGGATATGACAACATTGGTGCATAGTTATTGTGGTTGTAGTTGTAGTTGTTGTTATTGTTGTGTGCACCAGCTGCACGAAGCTTGTAAATTGCATTGCTTAAACTACTGCTGCCGTCACCATGGTGGTATGCTGTTGTGTATCCAGCAGAAGAACCGGAAACGCCTGCTGTATAATCGTTTTCTTGCTGCTCCTCATAAATTGGTATCTGTTGTTTTTGATATGTTGTTGGTCCTGCTGATGCTGATGCTGATGCAGTTGCTGCTGCAGCATAACCACTGCTGATGTGCTGCAAGCTCGTCATGGGACTTTTGAGTCCATTAGATGTGCCATCATCATTGGAGCTGCTATAGCTACGTCGCGTCGATGCGTGCCTATTACCAGCTATGCTGTCAACATCAGCATCATAATCATTGCCATTGTTATAATGGAAGTTTAGTTGTCGCTGCTGTCGCTGTTGTTGTTGCTGGCGTTGCACTGCCAAGTAATTTGCATAAGCGGCCATATTTTTGTGGGCTAGATTTTGGTGTACATCCGGAGATGGAGAATTCGATGTTGATGTGGCCAACACTGTCGATGGTCCACAGACAATTGACAGCACACTGACTGCTAGCGTTAAAACTAGCATCTGCTGCTGTTGTTGCTGCTGCTGTATGAAACCATGGATGTCATTTGGTAAAGTGCCATGCGTTGAACAATTGATAAAGAAGGCGAATTTGCGTTGCGGAGAACGATTGGATAGGAGAAAAAACAAAGAAGTTGTATTTTAGTTAGTTTTTTTTTTAAAATTGAGGAACAAACAATGAACAGAGTCTAAAGATTGATTTTAAATTGATGCTGAAATGTGTTGCTAAAATCGTCATTGATTTTAGAAAGTAGACTCATTTCTTATTTTTGAGACTTGAAGAAACCGTTTTCATTTGGTTTTCCTGTTTGATTAAAATAATTTTTTTTTTAAACCCAAAACAGTTGTTTCTGATTTTGTAAGAATTCTATCCAGTGGGCCAACACTTTATACTTACTCAGCTAGGCCAAGATTGATCTAGTTATCTTGATGCTCGGGAAGTGATTTTGTAAAGAAAAGTTTGTAATTTGAAAGTTTATAAACGCCCAATTCAATAAATACCCGATATTGGCTTTTTAATTTATACATCTACCGTTAAATCAAAAAATCCGGACTAACCCATTCAAACTTTGGAAATCGTCAACTTTTTTTTGGAATGGTACATTTGTCATCTAGTGCTCGAATATCTGTTTGAGCGCCATTTGTCGACAGTTTTTAAACTAGTCAATGTTTGAATTAAGATTGTCTGAAATTTTGAGTTTGTGACCAAATTTCATGTGAGGAGGCGTTGAAAATTGGAGAATTGTCGAGAAATAACTTGTGGTTTCTTCACCACGACAACGCATCCGCTCACATTTTGTGTGCGAAAATTTGACCAAAAACAACGTTCATACCGTTTCGCAAGCTCCGTATGCTCCCGACATGGCTCCTTGCAACTTTACGTTTTGAGACGATTGAGGTGATAAAGGAGTATTTGCAGAAAGAGCTGAAGGCGATTCCAAAATCAACATACGAAAAGTGATTTCAAAATTGGAGGATGCGTTGGACTTTGTGTATTGCTTGCAATGGAGATAGGTTAATGATCAACTTGGATTGGTTGAGGTAAAGGAAAGGAACACTTGCATCCGATCCGAATTGATATATATTTCTTGTCTATTTCCTGAGTAGATGCTATTTTATAGCTTAAACCTATCAACCTAAAGTCTTGGATTCCTTGGCATAAAGCTATCTGATAGGCCTGGCTAGATTATGGTATATTCTAGAGCCGATATTTAAGTTCCTCTAGGAAGTTGTTAGGCCCGGATAAATTTCTTTTTTAGCTTCGAAGGAGGGTTTTAGGTGTTATACCTATTCAGTCAAGTCTACCTTGGTTCGAAAATGGAGTGATACATTAGTGGGAGGGAAGGGGCAATCACGTGAAACATGTGTAGGATATTCTAAGCGTGGTGGAAAGCCGTAGTAGTATGTGAATTTGAATCTGAGGCTAGTGTTATGTCTACCTCAGTCAATTCAAGTACTAAAGCAATCTCCATCCACAAACTTCTCTACCACCAACTACGACTTCGAGACGTAAATATTGATGAGTTTTCAATTTTAGTTGATTTGAAATGTGGAAAGAAAATTGCAAAGGCTAAAGCATAGGATCATGGCCTGGCCGGGATTTGAACCCGGAACCTCAGGGGTGGCAGTCGAGCACGATACTTACTCGACTATCGGGGACGCTAGTGCCATAGAATCCATGAATCCATAAATAGAATCCATGCTTATGAGAGAGGTAACAGCCTCAGGCCATTAGACCTTGTTCAACAAAGAAGGTAGTCCAGAACCCACATAAATATATTACAAAAGTAACGAATATTTAAATTATGTATTTAAATTGTTTAATTTGCCATTACAAGCCAAAAGAATACTTTCACTAGCTTATGTTAGGATGCCGTAGGCCAATTACGCCAGTTGTGGTACTAGGGGTTAATTATTTTCTACTCTATCTGAACCAATTGGAGCTATTTATGAAGCTGAGAATTCGGTAGACCGAACATTTTGAGAGTTCGTCTAGATCACTGTGGAACCAGTTACCTAGGAAATAGTGGCGCTTTCTGGCCAGCGCTGGGCATGTGCAGAGAAGATGTTTTGTGGATTCTAACTCCCCCTCGTCTCTGCAGCTTCTGCAGAAGTCGTTATGGAGGACTTTTAGTCTTCGGGCATGGTTTCCAATTAGGCAATGTCCTGTTAGAACGCCTATGAAAACATTTATAAGATCCCTTTTAAGGGAAATTAGTTCCTTAAGCGTTTTAAGTTCAGGTTTGGCCAAACTGGACGCGGCGTATGGCACGTGCTACCCGTAGACAACCTTATGTTGGTACTTTCAAGGGATACTTCATTTGTGCGTAATTTACATGTGGCGAGAGGTATTCCAATTTATTCCTTATGTGTCGATAAGGGTTTGGTAGTACCGTTACGAGCGCGTTCGTCTGCTTTGCAGTTTCCTGGGAAGTCTCTATGTCCGGGGATCCAACATAGAAATATATTGAGCTGCTTTGCCAATTCATTTAGAGATCTGCGGTAGCTTAGGAATGTTGTAGATATTGTTGCAACAGATTCCAGGGCTTTCAAAGCTTGACTATCAGATACGAGTAGAATACAAATATCTCTAGTTGATATATCATTCATCTGAAGCCAAGTAACGGCTTCGTGTTTCGCAGTAACTTCCGCTTGGAAGACACTGCAGTGGTCGGGCAGTCTAAAGGCAAGGCTGATGTTTAGTGATTCACAGTAGACTTCTCCCCCTACTTTGCCATCTAATTTTGATCCATCAGTGTAGATTTCAGTGGTATTTTTTAGGTGGAGGACTTCCAAGCTCCCATTCATTTCTGGAGGGAATTGATACATCAAACTTCTTGTCGAAAAAAAGTTTTTGCGTGATGTAGTCTATGGCCTTAGGTATTGGAGGAAGAAGTTTCCTAATGTTAGAGAGTCCTATTGTACCTCCCTTCCATTGAGAAGTGGCTTCTAGACAGATTGCTGTGTTTGCAGCAATCTGTTTTGTTAGGATATCTAGTGGTTTCAGGTGGAGCATAATGTCGAGTGATGCATAGCTCAGCTGACCGTTGAACTTTGCAAAGCATATTGAGGTGTGTTTGTTTGTTAAGTGCGGGCCACCAAACTATAGTACCGTATTACAATATTGGCCTTATAACAGCTGTATAGAGCCAGTGAGTAACCTTAGGTTGTAATCCCCATTTGCTACTTACTGCTTTCTTGCATGAATATAGGGCTATATTATCTTTTTTGACTCTTCGAGCAGATTGGGTTTCCAATTTAGTTTCCTATCTAAGATCAGGCCCAGGTATTTTGCTCGTTCCGAGAAATTTAGTCTTGTATTTCCCAGTTTTGGAGGACTGATTGGGGGTAAGTTGTGTTGTCTAGTAAAGACCACTAACTCAGTTTTATCAGGATTAACGCTGAGTCCACAGCTGGTAACCCAGTTTACGAGACCGTTTAGACAATTTTGCATAATATCTCCAAGAGTGGATACATATTTTCTTGAGATTACAATAGCAACATCGAACGGAAGAATAAGTATCTTCAATTTTTAATTCTGTCTATTTAGTAGTAATTTTTCCTGGTCGATTACCAGTGGCCACCGTGGCCGAACGTGTTAGACTGCTTTAACCGTTTAATGCCAATTTCGCGATCAACAAGATCGTGGACTTAAGCCCCAACTAAAACAGAATATTTTTTATTGAAATGAATATTTATAATTGGCTCTTAGTGACCTCTTTGCAGACCATGACAAACCTCAGAGAGTTTATATATATATATAAGGTAAAGCTTCTTAAAAAAAAAATGCACGTTATTCGTTCGTAGTCAACATAAGAACTAGGTCTATTTTTCGATCATTTGTGTGCAAGCATTTAATAAGACGCCCAACAATATAGATCATAATAAGCTAGGTCTAAGTACGAGAATTGCCAATTCTTTTTATTTTATTTTGTTCCTAAACAAAGATGGTTTGATGAACTTTAATATTTCAAGGTAATATTTTATGTATATTGAATACATCTCACAGAATCTATGACATGGTATGAGATAGACATTTTCTTCATCAGATAGTTGAAGTTTTTGTTTTTGGATGACGAAGAGTTCATATTGTTTTCTAAATTCGGGATATGTCTGGCTTAAGATCAAAAAGAACATCTTCGGATGAAATAAGTCAGTAAGGCTCTTTTGACAATTTTGAAGTTTATTCTATTCTAATTTCAAATTCTAGAAACTCGTAAGACTACGGATGCACCATGTCTTAGTAGATCACAAACTTACCGTTTTTTAAGATTAACAGCTGGAAAACTGTACTTTTTATAAAATTATATGACAATTTTTCTGTAATTTTCAACGCACGCTATATCTCAGATTTTATTTCAGTCAGTTGTAGCTTTTTACACTTCTTTAGAAAAACGCAAATTATATGTTCCTTTGTAGAGTAGAATGTAATGGAATGTAAAGGAGGACGAGCCTTCTATAAATTTAACTATCCAAATTGTTTGTTCAATAGTCAAATACTATCCTATCGTTTTTAATGGAAAAGAGAAATAGTTTTCTATGTGAACCATAAGATTGAATCCAAAAGATAATTTTTTTTAAAAAAAAAAACAGTTCACTTCAACTTATTATTTTTGAAATTTATGGGGACTTTATCCCATCTTGAACTAATTAGCTCATTTAAAATTGGAAAACTGGAAAATTGGAAAGGTCAAGATTTCATTTTTAAAATCCTAAAATCTACAAACTTGAAACTCTCTTTAAAGACTTAAGCACAGATTTTTATTATATTTTGCAATTTAAGATAATGTTTTTACTCTCAATAGGTTAGAAACTAATAATTTTCAAATTCAATTTTTTGCACTCTTTTATTTCACTCTTCTTCGAAGTAAAAATGTAAAAATGATCAAAATATTTCGCAACGTGAGCGAATTTCGTTCGTCATTTTTATTCTCCTCATTTACTTTGCACATTTATTATGGACTCTTTTCACTCCTTTACTCACCCGATTAACAACTGCTTTCATATTTTAGGCGTTTTGTTAGTCGAATTTAAATCCAAAACTTAACAATAAGATTCTGACTTTACGTCGTTTGTGTAAGTAACGTTATGATCTCTCGTTGAATTTGGCGTAACATTTTATATGATTTCATTTATGCGCAAATCCAGAAAGATGAATGAAGTGTTGCAGCATTTTCCATTTCCATAGATTTGTTTAATGACATCATCGGTAGGACTTTCATGACATAACATAGAAAATACAAACAATACCAACAACAAAAATAAAGAAAGAAAATAAAAGTAGTGCAAAATTGTACAATAGAGATAGTTGTTGTTTGTTGAAAGAGAGTAAAGTACTTTTAGTAGACAGTAATACAGTGATGTTGCGTTTTAATTTGTACAATAGAAAGGAAAATTCCTATTTATAGGACAGGAAAACTTGACTGGCTAACAGTGGCGGCATATTTATAAAGCTTACAAAATAAATTGAATAATCTTAAAATATTTTAACTTCTAACAATGTCATATAGGGCTGAAGAACAAAGACGTAAGAGAATTATTGCTAGAACCCTGTGAATATGGTAGTTAATATTATATGGAAAAGTGGTTAAAAGAAGATATTGTATTTTTTTTCAATTTCGAAAGATAGTTTTCAATTTCAAAAGAGATTATTACAGTGGGAAATTATAAGTTGGAGAAGTATTCACGCCAGATAATAAAGTCTATTTAAATATTATCGCGGATAAACGTAATATTTTTTATACAACTCCTGCGTTCTAATGTTTTTGTACTTTATTGCGTTCTTTGAACAAGTTGGAGTTTGTTTTTAAAATTAAAACTTTTAAAATGGTTATATATTAAATTTTGTTAATACAAGTTTAGTTTAATTTTTAATGGGGTTTCTAAAGGGTGATTTTTTTGAGGTTATGATTTTCATGCATTAGTATTTGACAGATCACGTGGGATTTCAGACATGGTGTCAAAGAGAAAGATGCTCAGTATGCTTTGACATTTCATCATGAATAGACTTACTAACGAGCAACGCTTGCAAATCATTGAATTTTATTACCAAAATCAGTGTTCGGTTCGAAATGTGTTTCGCGCTTTACGTCCGATTTATGGTCTACATAATCGACCAAGTGAGCAAACAATTAATGCGATTGTGACCAAGTTTCGCACTCAGTTTACTTTATTGGACATTAAACCAACCACACGAATGCGTACAGTGCGTACAGAAGAGAATATTGCGTCTGTTTCTGAGAGTGTTGCTGAAGACCGTGAAATGTCGATTCGTCGCCGTTCGCAGCAATTGGGTTTGTGTTATTCGACCACATGGAAGGTTTTACGCAAAGATCTTGGTGTAAAACCGTATAAAATACAGCTCGTGCAAGAACTGAAGCCGAACGATCTGCCACAACGTCGAATTTTCAGTGAATGGGCCCTAGAAAAGTTGGCAGAAAATCCGTTTTTTTATCGACAAATTTTGTTCAGCGATGAGGCTCATTTCTGGTTGAATGGCTACGTAAATAAGCAAAATTGCCGCATTTGGAGTGAAGAGCAACCAGAAGCCGTTCAAGAACTGGCCATGCATCCCGAAAAATGCACTGTTTGGTGTGGTTTGTACGCTGGTGGAATCATTGGACCGTATTTTTTCAAAGATGCTGTTGGACGCAACGTTACGGTGAATGGTGATCGCTATCGTTCGATGCTAACAAACTTTTTGTTGCCAAAAATGGAAGAACTGAACTTGGTTGACATGTGGTTTCAACAAGATGGCGCTACATGCCACACATCTCGCGATTCTATGGCCATTTTGAGGGAAAACTTCGGAGAACAATTAATCTCAAGAAATGGACCGGTAAGTTGGCCACCAAGATCATGCGATTTGACGCCTTTAGACTATTTTTTGTGGGGCTACGTCAAGTCTAAAGTCTACAGAAATAAGCCAGCAACTATTCCAGCTTTGGAAGACAACATTTCCGAAGAAATTCGGGCTATTCCGGCCGAAATGCTCGAAAAAGTTGCCCAAAATTGGACTTTCCGAATGGACCACCTAAGACGCAGCCGCGGTCAACATTTAAATGAAATTATCTTCAAAAAGTAAATGTCATGGACCAATCTAACGTTTCAAATAAAGAACCGATGAGATTTTACAAATTTTATGCGTTTTTTTTAAATAAAAAGTTATCAGGAACTTAAAAAATCACTCTTTATTTGAAATGGTATGAAGTCTTCATATAACAAATTGACACTCGCCTTAGAATGTAAAAACAATTATGAAGTATATTAATTTTGAAGTAAATTACGCAAAGCATTTCATTAAATACGACTGCACCATGTAGTACGGTATTTGAGGACAAATTAACATCAAAACTAATTTTATCATATTATTTTGCAATTTTTTATAAACCCAGAAAATTGTTACACATTGTTAATTGACCTCTAAACTATATCATTACTCAATATAACCCCCCCACCTTCTTTCGGCAATAACAGCCTCAATCTGAAATTGGAAACGATTGCATTCCCGAATCAAATGATCTTTGTCCATATTGGTAATTTTTGTTGTTATAGCATCCTTCTGTGACTATATGGTGTTGCGAGGATATTTATTGGTTTCCCAAGCAAATATGCCCCATACGCAATAATCCAAGGGATTAAGGTGATTAAGGGGTGGCCATAAGTTGGAGGTTATATGGTCATAAAAATGTTCGGTCATCCAATGAGGTATCGTCATGGATTTGTGTAAAGGAGCAGAGTCTTGCTTAAAGATGTATGGTCTGTCTTCACGTACACTATCACTCCAAGATTTCACAACTGTTTCTAAAACCTCGATGTTGGCTGCAGCATTCACCCGAAGCACCTGGATAAAGAAGTGCGGTGGCATAACATGTCCTTCGTTACTCACAACTCCCAAAACCATGACAGCTGCTGAAAACTATGTGTGCATCAGAGAACTGCAATAAGTATCCGATAGAAATCGAATCATACTCTAGTTACTTGTTGTTCTCTACCCTATCCGTACTTAATAAAATATGTACAATACTTATACTCATTCGACTCATTAGCATGTTTACGGGTATAAGTACATACTTATATCCGAGCGCGGCGTGACCCGAAGCACTTAGACTCGTATTCAATGAGTGCGTCGAGTTAGAGCAGTGATGCACACGAGATGCTTACGGAGCCGCTCGGCTTTCACATACAATTCGTGTGTGCAAAGGTACCGAACTTATACGACGCTAGCAGAGAATCAGTTTGCGTTTGCACTTCATGAAGTGAGGGTCTCATGCGCAAATTATTTTGTCAAATGCTGTACAGACGCAATATATGAATGAATTAAACATGTTCCAACCTTTATGGGAATTTATTTATTTAAACTCTTATTACGAGCCTCAATCTATCTATCAAAAAACACTTTATCCATTCATTTTACTTAATGAGTGTAAAAGTATTTTTTTTTAGTATTCTGCTCGCACACACATACTAAACCAAAAATGTTGCGCTTGTATTGGCAGGTCTGCCAATGCTGTGCATCACTGAGTTAGAGTCTTGAAAAGGTGCTATATCCGAGTATTTTCGAGTATATTTTGAATGTACTCTGAGTACTGCCTTTTCTCTGCCAACGTCTCTAAGCGACAATAAGTAAAAGCTAACGCTCGCATATTTCGTTTGAGTTTTTTGCTAAAAATTTGTTGTTGGTATTTTATTGTTGCAATTTCAATAGAAAAGAAAAGAAAAAAAGTTAAACGCAATGTTTTCGTTAGATAAAAACAAAAAACAACACATGGCACTGCATAAACAAAAAGAAAAAAAACAACACAAGACGAACACATGTTTTTCTGTTTCTAACTAAGTGCCCAGGAAAAAAAGCTCACAGCCAATACAAAAAACTCATTCATTCTCACTGCTGCGCTCTGCTTTAGAGCAGTATTTGTGCCGAACGAAAGTTTTCTCAACTCTTTGTCTTTCCCTTCGTTGTATAAACACAACGCTTATAGTTCAGAGTTACTTTTTGGACAAATTGGTTTTATATACGCAAATTGGTAATTTAATTTCACATTGAGTGAACATGTTTATTTTCTTATACCTAAGACCTACTCAATATTTGCTTTTATTCGTAGGCAGATTAAAGAGTTTTTGGATCCTTATACTCTTAAAATTCTGTTTACTGCGTTTGTGAGGTCGAGACTATAATATGCCTTCATTATTTGAAGCCCGTTTTCGACTGGAAAAAGTTCAAAAAAATTTTACTAGACATGCACTTCGGGGTATCAATTTTAATGAGCCCTTGCCACACTATAATGCTCGATTAATGCTCCTAGGTCTAAAATCACTTGAATCAAGACGGCAGATCACATCGCGTATATTTGTATTCGATATCATATCTGGATCAATTGATTGTCAAGCGCGTCTAGAACTTAGTATAACTTTAAATATTCCTTTAAAGAAATTAAGAAAATCTAAATTGTTTTATATAAAATATTGCAAAATTAATTCCGCCTTAAATGAGCCAATTACAAGAGCTTTGAAACTTTTTAATGAACTTAGTGTATTCTATGACTTTGATCTTTTTGTTCCTAAGCAACTTTTCAAAAATTTTGTTAACCGTATATTTTTAACATAATATTTTATTAAATTTGAGTATGGCCTTTTATTACTTATATTGAAAACAATTTTGAACTCTAGGCCAAGTATGAAAAGTCATGCAAGACTACTGATGAGTTGGTGTAGCGGCCAACGAAACAGTCTGTCTAGTCTGCTGTGTGATTTGCTCTATACAGAACCGTTGTTGTTGTTGTTGGTTGTTGCCATCATTGTCTTCATGTTGTCAACATACTTGGCATCATTATCGTCATCAATTTCATTATCATAATCATTATCATTATTATTATTATTAATATTATTCTGCACCAGTGATGTTCACGTAGTACCACGCGTGGTGAGACTCGAAAGCTTTATTCGAGAATCAAAACACGTACACGATCGAATGCACGAAGTTCTCTCAATCAGTTGGCGCTGAAACTTTAAGCTGAGTGGTTTGCGCCTCTTGGTCGTGTAAGGCGCGAAATGTTTGAGGCATATGAAAATGCGTTATTTGCAGAATAATAATAATTATAGTGATAATGATAATGATACTGATAAAGATAATGATGATGACAATGATAATTATAACACAATTCTAGCTTAACACCTGAACAACAATTTTTGTCAGTGCAGAGAGCGAGATAGCTACAAACACAAGCACAAAAGTCGAAAATTGTAGTAGTATGCGTGTGAAGACCACTGTTCTGCACTCATAACAAGAATGATAGAAACAAGATTACGCATTCCGCAGTCCCGTTATCTAATTGCCTCTTTCTCAACTGAGTGCATGACGTCACACAGTACTTTTGCTTGAAAAAAACGTACGCAAATATGAGATCTCTTAGGCAAATTGATGAAATTGAAAATAAATTCTTTCGAAAAAGTAAAGTAAAAATATCTACTCTTCTGTATAAAAATATGAATTTTTTAAACTTTCAAGATTATTATCTCCTAAACTATTCAAAACTGACAAAATTTTATTGTACCAATGGGTTAAGGAGGTCCATATACATATTAAAAAAAACAAGAAAAAAAATATTTAGGCGTGGGTGTGGGAGTAAAATTATTCCAAAGTCTGACAATATCGCTTGTGACGCCATGCTTTCTCTCTCAATTGCGGACCGCGTTATCTGATTTCTATCATTCTTGCACTCATAACAGCACAAAAACTCATTTTCATACCTCAAACTTTTTGTGCAGTGCAAAACACACGGGCAAGCGGCGTCAACATTCTTGCTTGAAGTTTCAGCGCCAACCGATTGAGAGAACTTTGTGCTTGTGCTCGTGTACGTGTTTCGATTCTCGAATAAGGCCATCGAGTCTCACTACGCGTGGTACTGCGTGAACATAACTGGATTGAAATAACTTCTTGTCAATATTTATATATGTAAGACACGAGAGAGAGTTCGTAAACGAGTCTCTACGAATCTCTAGCACACGAGCCACTACGCGCCCTACACTGCTTTAAATTAATTAAATGTAGTCACTTCGTTTAGTAGGTAGGTGTAGTTTTCATCTGATTTGGTTTATTTGTGGGTTTGATATTTATTTTTTTAGAGAAAAAGCTTACGAGTATAGTTACAACAAATTAAGTACTAATATTAAATATTAAAATCGTGACAACAGGCAGATGGACATGGCTTCATAGATTTTGGTTATAATGGTCATCATGAATATATAGATCTCCTATACCTCCCTCTTCTATACCTCCCATGCCTTCTTATCACCATTGCAAACGTAGTGACAAAGTAAATATGCATAAACAAAAATCAAAGTCAAAAACCAAGAAATGGTTTTAAAAGTTTAAAATATCATCGCAATATTTCGGTCATGCACAAATTGAGAAAATTTTTAATATTTTTTTTTTTTTAAATAAGTGTGTTTTATGAATCACATTAACTCAAGCCTCTCGAATGAAAATAAATGATATAAGTGCCACCGACCCTGCTTTCATGCCAAGACCGAAGCACTACTTAAAGAATTCATAATTTTTTCTAAGAACTAAAACACCCGTCACTGTACAACTCTCAACTTAACCTTATTGCCTAGGAGTTACGCGATCACTTTAAGTCATAATCCAATTTCATAATAATCATAAGCGCCACACCTCCTCTCACCGAATGGAACCAGTTTAACCAAGTGCTTGAAAATTATGAATGCGCCTGCATGAAGTTCAAAACCTCAGGCTGAAGTGCGCGCTAAACCTAAATAAATAAACGATGGAACTGGCATCGGCAACAGCAACTTAAACAACTACACCAACATGAAGCAAAGCAAACCAGCAGCAGCAGCAGTACCAGCACCAACAACATTGATGGCTTATTTGCCGCAATAGCAGCAGCAGCACCACTCAACAATAGAGTGGCGCATGCGCTGTCGCTGTTGCCTAAGTTGCAGCTCGTTGAGGGACCTTGTTGATGGTCACTTGGGTTCGCACTAGTTTTTTTGGCCTGGGTCTAATTGAGAGCACGCGTTCAGCTCAGCGAACTCAAGTGAATGTTTTGTGCAGTTTATTTCCATCAAGCTATTTTTGCTGGGTCTCCCCAGATTTACTCCTTTTTTTTTGGATTTTGTACTTTTGTTTTAGTCTAAATGGCTATTCGTGCTTTTGATGCAGTTGGTGGTTATTTGCTTTTTTTTATCTTTATTTTTGTTTTTGTTTTTGTTAAGGTTAAGTTGAACTTTTAAAGGCTTACTGTTTTGCCTATTTTTGGCCTTCGTTTTGGGCTCTTAACTGAATATTATTTTGTTATGTTCAGAGTTTGGCGTAGAAAGTAAACGAGTGCACCTGCAGCAATCAGTGATTCGTACTCGAAGGCCATCGAAAGTTGGACAAGTGTTTTTCTTGAAGTAGGAAGTTGTTTAATTAAAAGGTTTTTGCTGTCTCAAATTGTTAACATTGTTGTTTGCAAAAAGCAGAAAGGTGTTTAACAAGTTACTAAGAAAAAAAAATATCAATTATTTGAAGTGCTTATGAGATGGTGATTGTAAAACGTCTTAACTTGAAATTTAACTTTACTTACTCTAAACTTACTACCTCGCTAAGGACATCAAAGAGAAAACAGCTTGGCTTAAAAAAAAAATTTCATTTCACTGCTCAAGCTTATTAAATTCACAGCTTGAATTCTATTTAAAGCATACTTTTATTGAATTATTAAACAAAAACACATCCTCGTCGTAATGAGGTCCTTAATGTCAGTCCTTAATGCTCGTGTTGCGTAGTCATTGTATTTTATTTTTTGTTGTGTTCTTGCTGTCATTGTCATTCTGAGAAATTGTATGTGGCAACCAAGGCAAGTTACGAGCAATATTATACAATATATAATAATACAAACATATACGAGTAAAATCAAATTTAACGAAACTTTATTAGATTGCATAACAACAACAACAACAACAGCAACAAAAACATTCATGACAACAGCGCATATAACAACAACAATGCCAAGACCAAGTCCGCAACAGCACAAGCCGCAACAACAACAAAGCATAGTAAGCAGAAAACGGACGAGCGAGTGTCGCACTAGCCGCACGAAAGGATCAACATAAGTGGCGAGCTTAACGCTAAGTGTTTGAGTTATGAATACAGTATATCTCTCAATAGGTATAGCGCTGCCGGCTGTTCGTGCATGCATATGAACAAGTTCCTAAACAGTGACTACAAAGAATACTCGGACAATTTCTTATTTTTTAGGAAACTTTCGGAAGAAGGATGAAGTACCTAAGTAGTATATTTTAACAAAATTTTCTTTTACCAAAGAATATTGTTCAGCATTGCAATCCAGTTGAGAGTTTGAAAATCAGTTGAGGAATTTGTAAATGTTGTCGAAAAAGTCACCCACATAATATTTGTAGAAATTTAGATTCACTTTCAGAACCAGATGATGGCATTAAAAAATGAATGAACCACTCGATGACAGGTTCGAACCCCAGCTGACAAAAACAATTTTTTCAATTGAAATTAATTTTTCTGATCGGTCGTAACCTCTCTGCAGACAATGGCAAGTCTCAGAGAGTAAATAATGGCATATAAAGCTTATTGAGAGCATTCACACTAGCCGTTCGAAGTCTGCATAAAACTAGTAGGTCCAGTTCGCGATCATTTGTGTAAAAAACATTTAATAACACGGTCAAAGTCCTTTTAAGAGCCAAACAATACCAGATTATGATGGTGTTAGTAAATGAGTAAGCTTGTTAGAGTCATTCTATGCGAATATTAACACTTCGTGGGACCCTAAGGTCCGTAGGGACTTTTTCGATTTTGAATCGCAAATTACTCCTATTTTGGACACTACGACCCCCTCCCAAAGTTACCATGTATTCCTGGAACATTTAGTTCTGCGTCTTTTACGGGTTCAATCATTAAAATCGGACCAGTGGTTACCGAGATCTAAGGATTTACTTTTACTGCCTACGAGAAAGGTCCCTAAAGTCCCCTGGGACATAGTATGAAAATTAAGCAAATAAACGGTATTACTTCGTGGAATTCATTGTTTTATGGCTCAAAATTGCAGCTGTGTTTAGTTTCAAGGTAAAATAAATATTTTTGCTAATTGGGTTTTCTAAGAAATGAGCAGGGGGAGGTATAAGTTTGCTTCCTGGTTTAAATCCCAACTAAAAAAAAATTGTTTTTTCCCATTAAAATTTATTTTTCTCTAAGGCCTTTACAACTTTAGAATTCTACAATTCTACAGACAACCGCAAATCTAAGGGAGTAAATTATGATAGGTACAGCTAATTGAGAAAATGAAAGTTAGACATTAGAAATCGGCATAGAAACTATATAGTAGCTACGGTCCTCAATAATTTATGCACAAACATTTAACAAATTTCTCCCGAAAAATTTTCTCCCGTAAATTGTATAAGCGAGTTTCCGTTTTTAAGATAAACTCGAAAACTTTTTGGAAATTTCTAATGCAACTATGTTCATTTACCTTTAATATTCATGAGTGTAAAATAAAATAAAATGTAATGTCTCTATCTACTATCTTAAAAACGGAAAATCCCTTTCTTCTTTCTTGCTTGAAGTTCCAGCGCCAAGTGATTGAGAGAACTTCGTGCATTTGATCGTGTTCGTGCTTCGATTCTCGAATAAAGCTTTCGAGTCTCACCACGCGTGGTACTACGTGAACATCACTGCTTTAACACAATGTTTGTACAGATTCTGTGTACATTTAAAACGGTCTAGAAAATTGCAAATGCGAAAGGTTTAAACGTAGGACCATAGCCTGGCTGGGATTTGAACCCGGGACCTCTAAGGTGGCAGTCGAGCACGCTACCTATCGCGACTATCGAGGTCTAACTTAAATGTGAATATTGCTATGAAAATTCTTTATAAAATGGTTTTATTTATATTTATATATATTTCCTGCCATATCAAATACTTTTTTTGATATTGTGATGCTTTTTGCCACCCAAAACTCCAGACCAGGTATTTGATTAAAGGCAGCACTGCGATATATTCCGTCGTCCATGACACAGTACGCAAATTTTGTCAAGAAGTCACTGAATAACTTACGAGCGCTACGAGCGCGGGTTCTACAAAACAGCTTCTTAACAGCTTCTCTAACCGGAATTTTCTTAACTTTAAACGTCCTTATGTTTACTCTTCCCTTGATCCTGTAAACAGTTGAGGTTGATGTTTTCATTTTAGCGGAAACAACATGTTCTGAAAGGTTTGGATCCTTCTAGTCAGTCCTTAGCAAATCTTTCTCCACTTTCTCCAGCTTCCATTTTTCTAAGCCTTTGCCAATACATTTTGTACCGTTGAGCTTCCAGCTTTTAGCAGTTTTGGTAACTGACATTGACAGATGTTTGGATTTTGCAAGTTTTTGTGCAAAATCAATTTCCTTTGCAGTAGTTCTTATATCTCCATTGCGCGTAGATTTTAAGCTATACATACGAAATTTAGCTGTGATCGAGAACAATAATAGCCCGAGCACAATGCGCGCGAAGAGCGACTTTTTATTTACATGGAGACTTGTCTCTCAACATTGTCGCCCGACGTTGCCGTCGGCTTCAATTTAATTCTAATTTGAAGGGCATCAAAAGCAAGTTTCTGCCATTGTTTACTGGTCACATTTTATGGTAGCGATACCTTAGTGAACTCTATTCAGAGCTGTAAAATCTGTATTCATATTCAGAATTTTATCCCTCATTCACCTTTTTGAAAATAAAATCAAATTGAATGGATTTCTTTTTCAGCTCTGACTGTGTTGTTATTCTAAACGGCAACTGTTGAGTCTGCTGAATGCAGCCATTGTTTTTTGTTTACTATTGTTCGGCTGTTGAAGTTTGCTGCTGTCGCGTTTATTATAATCAAGTCGCTCAACATTTCTCTGTAACGACAGATTAGAGACATGCTGCTCGTCGCTCGTCGCGCGCATTGTGTTCGGGTTATAACGGTTAAATCAACGCACCAACTTAACTTGTCGTTTGATCGATAACAAAGTTGTGCTATGGATAGTGCTGCCAGATTTCAGCTGAAGCAATTAATAAGTTGTGGTCTGAACATGCGTTGAAGTCACTGTATAATACTTTTGCAACATATCCTCTTCCGTTGGATAACTCAAAATCCGTTGATGGTCGTGCTTATGGTAGACAGTCTATTGAAGTCTTTTATTATTGCCTACTAGTTTTTTTCATATTTTTTCTTTGCTGTGTACTTCTTTTGCTTTCTTCAGCAATGCAGACATGATTTAATCATAACAGATTCAGAAAAATAATGTAAATTTTCTTATCATTCATAATACTCATATTTTTTATTTTTTTTTTTACCTGCAGCAGTTTTCATAGCTAAAATAACCCAAAAAAAATATTTTTTTGGCAAAATAATCCTCAAACTCATGCTTATTGGGCCAATTATAACAAAACTCTGTAAAAAGCTCGCAACACATTTTTTTAATGTACAATTTCAAAATAAAATACAATAATGTAGAAAGCTATCAAAATAAAACGTTTAAATAATGATGTTAAAATATTAACAAATTCATCAATGTTTTATTTATTTTGTTTTAATTGTCGGGGATCCCGGGATTGAATCTCCAAGTACAGACATATTTTTGTAATAGAAACGCCTTCAAGGCCAGGAAATATTAAAGCTACGGCCCTGTTCTATATTCAATGTTTTTATTTATAAAGGCATTTAAATTCTCTGAAAAGAAGTTGATTATCTACAAGTACTTTATTTGATTTAAAAAAATGGGAAACATTTCATTAGTGAAATAAAGATATATGTCGGGAGATTGGCTTAAACTGCGGTAAAAAGACTTGAAAAAAAAAAAAAAAAAACAAAACAAAACCGAGATAATAAATTTACATTATAAAGAAAATTTATAACCATAACAACACGAAACATATCGTAGAAATAAACGCATTCAGAGCATGGCTAACGGCAAGTTTGAGCTAAAGTCAGAGCAGTTCTCAAGCAGCTTCAAATAATGTCTACAGAATGGGGTCTAATAAATGCAATTTAGTCATCAACCGCGTAAAACCAGCAAAATACCGCACAGCAAAAACAGTGCACAAACAAGGCGCTAGACAGACAGACAAACTGTCAGACAGACGGACAGGCAGATGCTTGAACAGCGGCACGTTGCGAAGACGTGGAAGAAGCAACACATGCCACGAATGGCTCACTCAATGTGGTTAATGTCGAGAATAGGTATAGCCTGGCTTGTGAGGTGGAGGCCAAGACAGATACGCGTCGGTCTGATGTGAGAGTAAGGCACCGCGAAGCGACTGTATAGCTGTCACACATGCTACATTCCGACGGTCCTTCAAGCCGCAAATAAATGAGTCTAATTTAATGATATTTCACTCTGTGTTATATACGCTATCTTTTGCTCTTCCTTCTCTGGTGGTTTTCATGCCATATTTTTTTTTTGTCTCTTCATTTCCGCTCATTTTGTGCCGTAGTGAAAATTTAATTTATGTTAAATTGCAGCGAAAGCACACAAAATCTTTTCATCATTTTTACATTTTTCATGTAAATTTAATTCAGAAAGATTTGCATTTGTTGGAATAAATATTTACTTCATGTTAGAAGAACTGTAGGATGTCGACGCTACAGTGATTTATACAGAGTGGAAAAGAAATGTACACTTGAGTTGAGAACTGTTTCTTACACTCTGTCATAGAGTTTGTTGAGATTAAAACTACCGTTATACCAAAAAAATCACTAGCCAACAACTTTTTATAAGTTTTTCTTATATATTCTTTAATTTTAATAGAAAAATTGTCTGTGTGAATGGGTCTCTGATCCACTGTTTAGCAATTTTTGTTTTTCTTTTTTGGGTTGTTTAACAGAATTAACAAACCAAACGTGCATATTTTACAAACACATTCGGACGAGTGCGCCAAAAAACAACGACAACTGGAACTGTTCACACGAATGAGGCAAAAATGGAAATAAAATTAAATGAAATTTTGTTATTTGTAACAGAAAGAATCCGCATTCCTAAACGATTTTCAATTTTGATTCGTTACAGATTTCACTGTGCTATTTTTTAACCTCTCTGGAGTTAAGAACGTCTGCTCGTGTTAGCTTGGATTTTTTTTTTGGCGTGTTGTTGATGGTGTACACTGCATGTTATTCCCTTTTCTATTAATTTAACCCAATTATTTTCTTCTTCTCTTTCTTATCCTTCTAGATCCAATACAGGCTCAATCGTGACACATTCTTTATCCTTAATTTTAGAATAATCCGAATGGAAAATAAAAAGCAGTACGAATCATAGTTCCTTTTTTATGGATGAAAGGACGAATTAAAATGTTTTAAATACGACTTTAAAATTAAAAATACGAATTTAAAGAGAAAAATTTGCTTTACTCAAGTAACAATTTGCTAAAAACTACAATAATTTGCTTTATTTGAGAAATTGATTTTCTTTGAATTGAGAACATTTTGCTTGGTTCAAGTTATGAATTTACTGAAGACTAGAATTGATTCATGTAAAAAATTTTCTTAATACTATAATGTTTTGCCTGATATTAGAAACTCAATTTTCTTATTGTAATAATAATAAATAATTGGCCATTTCAGCCCTTGAAAGGACTTTGACCTAGCTTCTTATGATCAATTGTGTTGTGCGTGTTATTAAGTTTGTACACAATTGACCGAGAACCGGACCTACATGCTTAACGCCGACTCCGAACGGCGATGAACGGAATGTTCTCGTTCTCAAGAAGCTTTACATGGCATCTATATATTAATAGGCAAACAAAAAAGTTTGTGTTCCCTTTTTTTCTGTGTTACCTTCAACATATTCACATAATACTTATATCGATGGATAGGTATTTTCGAGTAGATTTGCACAATATAATTTTTATTCGAATATGTTGTCATTAAGATAAGTAAAACTGAGCAAATGTAAAACGCTTTTTTTACCAATGGGACAAAAAGCAAGAGTAGAATGCGGGAGTGACGCAAACACTTAAAAAGAGCTGAGTAGCATATGTTGTTGTTGTTGCTTTCTCTTAATAAAACTGCTGCTTGCTTCTATTATCTTGAGAATTATCATCGGGTATGGGCACCACTACATTTAAAGCTTCTGTGTTGTTTCTGTGTTTGTCTTTTGTGTTTAACAATTTGCTGAAAAGCAAAGTAATTGCTCTGTGATTGCTTATATTAAGAAAATATTTTTTTTATTCAAGTCTTGTTCGAGGTTCTAGAATAGTTCTAGCTCACGACATTGTTTCCCATAGCCCACGGGCAACGTGTGTTGTTGTGCTTTTGCACACGAAGTAGCAATCGGCACGCTGTATTTTTACACAGAGTAAAAGTTTGTTTTTTCTGCTGTGCTTTAAATTTTAAGTCAGTATGCTTTGGGCGTTCATGTAGTGGGGGTGTGGTTTTTTATGAACGTACGTAAATATTTAGCAATGTTTCAGGAAAAACATTGATACATTTTATTCATCACTTGACCTTTTTTTGATCTTTTCTATGTTATAATAGCGAAAAACAAAAACAAAAATAAAAACGAAACCATTATATTGAAAATCCAACACTTGATAAAATTTTCTTGCACTAAATGTTGTGAGAGCTTTTGACAACTTCTTGTTCCAGTTTAAAGCTGTGCACTCGGAAAGCTCTCCTTGTGGTTGTTGTTTGAGCCGTGCGTTGGTCACCACTGTTCTAGAATCAAGTATTTCATTCTTGTTTTAAGCAATCATTTATTTTACTCAATTTTAGAAATAAATGCTCATTATAAATAAATTTTTCTTAATTTTAGTTTTTTTTGTGCTTGATTTGAGCAAATTAAGCTTATTTTTAAATTTTCTAAGATCAAGTGGCGTCCGTGGCGTAGTTGGTTAAAGTGCGTGGCCGCTATGTCAAAGAACCTTGGAGACCCAGGTTCGAACCCCAGCAGCGACAGAAAATTATTTGAATTAAAATAATTTTTTCTGTACGGCCGCCACCTCTCTGCAGACAATGGCAAACCTCAGGGAGTAATCAAAATGCCATGTAAAGCTTCTTGAGAATAAGAACATTTTCGTTCATCGCCGTTCGGAGTCGGCGTTAAGCCTGTAGGTCCTTTTCTCGATCAATTGTGTACAAACTTAATAACACGCACAACACAATTGATCCTAAGAAGCTAGGTCAAAGTCCTTTCAAGGGCTGAAATGGCCAGTTATTTATTTATTTATTTAAGATCAAGCAAAATATTTGCTTAATATAAGAATATTATTTCTCTCGGGGTAGTTTTTAATATTCGAGTACTTTTCAGTTAATTCTGTTTCGATTTTATTTATTGGGTGTTGAAATTAATTCACAGTATTTTCTTCATGAAAAAATTGCGTTAATTTTATATGAAATTGAAAAAAAATACCATATTATTTAAAGTATTGTCCATCGTTCGCTTATCGTTTTCCATCTTTTGGGCAGGAAACGGATACCGCGTATGCATTACGCATATGGTGTCATTTCTGAATGCAATCCTCTAATCGAACCATTTTTTGACTATCTTCATAAGAAGTAAGCTACTGCCCAGAAGGACCATGAGTCATCGATTGAATAAATGGTAATAAGAAGATGCAACTTTCCGAGAATGCCATGACTGGGGTAGGACCTTCACATTTGAATATTTCGGAGTGCGATGAAAAAAATCACTTTATCACTTCTTTCAAAGTAATTCCTGCATTTTTCATTCAATGTACGGCTCAAACGCGACAATTTTAGTCGGAAGCGATCCCCAGTGTTGGTTTCATTTGATTTGATGAAACTTATGCCTTAGTTCGAAATGAGAAATGGGAAATAAAAGGAAACTCAAATGAAATAAGTGTAGGCTGTTCTTTTTATGGTGGTTGTCTAAATAAACATGTGGATTTAAATCTATGTAAGGTAAGTGAGCCTTGTCTCAGTCAGTTTAAGTTACTAATCAATCCCATCCACCAATGCAACTTCGATGTCATAATTATTATTGATTTCTCAATTTCAGTTTAATTGGAAATGAGGAAAAAAAATGAAGAATGATTAGAGCTTCGAACCATTGCGTAGTCGAGCCTCAAACCCGGAAACCCTGAGTGGTAGTCAAGCTCTACCACTCGCCTATCAATATTGCTAAAATTTATATTAACCTAAATCAAAAAAGAACTTCATTTCTAAATTCATTCTTTCATATTGATTTCAATACTATTTCGGTGACACCTCCCAACAAAATTTAAAAAGTACTACATTTTTCATTGGATCCAAAATGAATTAATTAGTTGTATGAAACATGTGTTTTCCTTGCGGAAATTCATCATCAGTAAGCTACAAGCTTTGATAAGAAGCTTAAAAAGAGCTGCTTAAAATAGAACCACTTAAGTGACGTTTCGTGACTCCTCCAGAGCTAATTCGGCTATAACAAAATAAAATAAAAAGCCAAAACTGACTTGTATAGCTTTGAATAATCGAAGCACCTCTGAGGTGAAATATGCATGAGGCTGACCTAACCCGTCAGAATGTGACCCTCGGCAAAACGATGACCAGCAGCAGGAACAGCAATAAAATGAGAAATCGCTTGTTTTGGCTATTTGAATAAAGCTAGGCATGCTCCAGTCACGTTATAGTTACACTCAAGCTATTTGATTAGTAACATTTGTCAAATTTTCTTAATACTAGTCTTGTTGAAATAATCAATTTTCTAATACTCAATAAAAAATTTAAGAGAACTTACTAGAGTACAGGATAAGCTTTGAGCTAATTTTAAATTTCTTAAAATATTATATATATGGGCTGAATTCAAACATTAAACAATTATAAATATCGTGCTTCATTATAGTAATGTCATTACTATACAATAAAAGTTTTTTGTATTCTTAATAGTTTAGAAGTTATAAGTGTCTAGATTTGATCGTCATATTACATAATTTTAGAATTGAGTTCGAAAGTTACCGAGTATTTTTAGTAAAATTTGCTTCTCTCCGAAATAATTAGTTTATGTTACATTAAATTAGAGCTAATGACACTTTAAAAGTGGTGGTTTCAATGTTCTGGTAGACCACAAAATTGCGAAGACGAGCAAATGTAGGAATTATTGGATGATGACCAACCTCAAAGTCAATGGCACTTAGCAGGAGCATTACATGTGTCACAAGTGCACTAAGGGAAATAACGCATATTAGCATTAGCCACGCCTGAGTATAAATTTTATTCAAATATTTACGTGGATAAATCAAATGTTTTCCTTACAACTCGTTTTTTCCCGTATTTGAATTATATTTATACCACACACGTACACACATATTCCATACAAGCAAGCAGCAACAGCATCGCACTGTGTTCCTGCAGTTTATTTCTTGCAGTTGCAGGTTTTTTATAGTTCTCATTTAGTTATTGTTGCAAGGGTAATATAGTGTGAATGTTTGTCCAAGATTGTTTTATCGTATGATCAACTTACGCAAGATGTGAGTGACAATCGGACAATTTCTGACGAATGTCTTACACCGATTGTCATTTGCCTGCATATTTTGATTTATATATTGCTTTCTACTTTTTCCTTCTCTAATTTAAACTATTTTTGACGTTAGGTCAAAGAACTGTCAAAAATAGTATAAATTTGAGAAGGCAAGAAATAAAAAAGAAAATACAATATACAAGCAAATGGCATTTGATGGACGCAGCTCGTGAGAAATATTTAAATTTATTGCTTTTTAATTTCAATATTTTTATATAAATTTTCTTTAAATGCGATAGTTTTATTTTCAAATAATAAATATTTGAAAGATATTTAAAAAATTCGTGCATAATTTTTAAATATATATTTTTTTAATTCTGTTTAAATATTTTAATATTTTATTTAAATAAACAAGTATTTAAATAAATTTTAAATATTTGCATAGTCGATTTAAGCAAATGCGTTATTGGTGCAAAAATTACTCGCTTTTTGGATAAATTAAAAAAGTTTTTGGATAAATTTAATATTTTCCCTTAGTGTAATAATCAGCAAACATTTACGAGTAATGGGGAAGATCAATAAACTCGGTAAATAGGTCTCACACGATTTGAATGAACGTCAAATGGAAAAGTCACTTGTCAAATACTGCCTCAACGCCATGAGAGGAAATCATTTTTGGATCGAATTGTGATGGGTAATGATAAATGGATTTATTTTGAAAACCCGATGCGGAAAAATTAGTGGCTTTCACCTGGCGAAGCCGGTCCTTCAACATCAAGGCCAAATCAATTCGGCAAGAAGACAATGCTCTGTATCAGGTGGGACTAGAGCGGTATTGTGTATTATGAGCTCTTGAAGCCCAGCGTAACTGGTAATACACTACGCTATCGCCAACAAATTAATCGAAAGACGACCGGAATTGAAAAATCCTGCAAAGTGATTTTGTAACACGGCAATGCTCCATCTCCCTCAGCAAAACTAGTAAAATACACCTTGGTATCGTTTGAACGTATAATCATACACACAAAGAAATTCTTCGTTTACCACAACTGAAAAATTCATCAACTAAACTTCTTCGTTCGCGAGCTGTATTTGCCGCAAACGAATATTCATTTATCATCAACTTAAAAATATATATTTTATATATACCGCAAGCTATTTCGATTATTATTATTTATTATATTAATCATATTTTTCTCCATATCCATCCGTCTTCTTATGCTATCTTCGTCCGCGTATTAAGCAAATTGCCAATTTATACTAATAAAAACAATTTGTCCAAAAAGTAACTCTGAACTATAAGCGTTCTGTTTATGCATCGAAGAGAAAAACCAACGAAATTTTCATTTGGGAAAAACAAAATTTTCAATTTCTGCAATTTAAAAATCACTAGCGTTTATGAGAAACGAAATTAATTTCCTGCAACTAAATGATACGTTTCTCGCAACTGACTATTATTATGACAACTGTTGAAAAGCTGGCGAAAAAAGTTTTATGTCTTTATGTGTAGAATCTAACCTGCAATCAGTTTAGATAAGGATTGTATTATCAATTTTTTTTTTTGCTATTTTTTAACACTAAACAGAGAGCGGAATTGTTCGCTTGCGTGCCTTTGTGACCGTACGATTCAAAAAGGTACACAAATAATCGCATGTATTCTCGTACACGTGCCTTACTTAATATTTGATCGCTCTCAGCTACCAGTGCATACCTTTTGGTGAAACTTTGAGAAATGAGATCTCATTTTGTGTTCCTAGCAAAATGTACGCTCTCATAGACGAGAGTAACGTTATGTATTGCTACATAAGTCTTTTCTCTCAATTCTTGATCTCAACGTTACTAGAGCGCTCTCTGCCCATAGCTATTCATGAGCAATACACGGAAAGAATGAAACAAGGCATATTTAACAAGGTAGATTCGTGTCGGAGAGGTGGGTACAGCAGCTGTCAAACACAAGAAGAATATTAAAAAGAAAAAAAAGACAGCGAATAGAAAACTGTGCTTTTATTCGTAAACAGCCGATTTTGACAAGTGCTGTACCCACCACAAGAGAGAATTTCAACAACTAACACTACCTTGTTGAATATACTTTGCAATGAAAATTGAACATTGCAAAGAAAAATTTAACTCTCAGCTGGGACGTTGTAACTATTTTGATTTGTCTGGACTTCTTGGAAAATAGCCTATGATATTATGACAAATGGGATCCACTTGAAAGATATATGTAGTAAGTTGGACCATTGAACCTTGCAGGTTTGCACCAAATCTATCTATATGGTTCAGTGACTATCTAGAACTAGTTAGATGTCTTGAGTTCGATAAGTATTGAAATTTTACTCTCATAAGTGAGTGTGAGACGTTTTAAAAGGTATACAACTCTGCTTTGAAATTAAACATTTCTTAATTTGTACAAAGAAGCTATTTCTTGTTGCATTCATATT